>CAKNXH010060003.1:23470-46066 GCA_932178445.1 Andricus quercusramuli | reverse complement strand
CGCCTTCAAGTATATATAGTATATACTTGAAGGCGTCGGAGCCGCCATTTTTTAGGGATGTTTTGATTCGGGACGATTCGAGACAGATCGGGATATGAGGGAGATTCAAATGTAGTATGGAAGAGAAATCAAAAATATTAATAAAAATCATGTAAAATTTAGTTCATTGTCAATGAGTGAATGGACTAAAACTGGAAACTAAACAAAACTTATTCTTAATGGAATCCTGGAAAAGCTTATAAAGTACCTTGCATAATATAGAAAATGTTAAGTTTTGCACGAAATCTAATTCACAATAAAGAAATTACATATATGAATCGTTTGTGCTTTCATTTAAAAAGATTTATGCACAAGAGTGTGGGAAGTACAAAGATCGAGCGCTTACATATTTATCGGTGGAATTTGATCCTGCCTTTTAATGGCGACTTCAATTTATTATTATTTTATTACATCTTTATAAATGAGACAGCAACTTAAAAGATAAAGACAATAATTTTATTTTTTATTTTACTGCCTCTGCCGTGCAACCTTGAATATATGTACTTTTTAATAACTCTTATGTGTAATGCATTTAGCAAATAAGGAAAATTGTGAGATGTGAGATCAGCTATCTTCCTGCATCCACTCGACTCATTTTAAAGAATTATTATTTTATAGAAGCGATAAAAGTTATTACCCGTAGTCATTTAGCGTGTCAGTTCTTTCACGAACTTCTTGAATAATTAGCTTTTTGTTCACTATCATTTTGTCTACTTAGAATAAATGAAGATTTTTGCTAAAATTGTACTCTTGGCTTCCATGGGATTCCTGCATTTCAGACGTAAGTGTAATATGATATTAAAATCAATCTATATATGATAAACATGCGATACATATTTGCAAACGTGCTACAATTACAATATTGTTATTCCTCAAAGTGCCCAGCTTTAACATTAAAGTATTTTGGTTGATGCAATAAATTCATATAACGGAAAGTGTTTCTTTTGCTTCCCAAATATATAGTTTTTTTGTGTGCAATGCGAATCTGATCTCGATTTATTTCATATACTTCAGGTTTTGAAAATTTTATCCGGTCAAACAGTTTACTGTTCAAATCAATAATCGCGCTATGAGTATGTATGTGTATATTAATTGCCTCTAAGAATACAAGATTCTGTGACAAGGAAAGGCCACTATTACAGAAATCTATAAAATTAAGATAAATAACAAAATGAAAGAAAAGTTATAAAATCGTATGTACAATAGATAGGAAGCTCTGATTTTTAAACATATACTTATAAAGTTGTATATCGAGCGAAGCATTCCGGAGTTTATATTTGACAATATTATGTGAAGATTGTTCTCGTTTATCATACCAATGTTACGCAAGTAATGATTTCTCACGGGCGAGTAGATTGGAAATTTGGCGAGGATGTGTAAAAGATCTTCATTTTCTCTTAGATTACACAACTGACAAATCTGTTGTGGATCGATTACAGTTGTTCCAGCTTTAGAGGTCAAGTTAATGATGAACCTGGAGGAAGTTCTTATTTCAGCGGAATTGCGCCTAACAAGGAAGGGGGCTTTGAATAGCGGGGTAGCGCATCATTGTGTAAAATTTTACTGTATATATAACTAAAGTTATTGTTTTCCAATCTTAGCAGATCCCGCGAATGAAAAAAATCAGGGTATCTATCAGCTATAGTATCGATTTGAGTTATAAGATTGGGACCATTGAGATCCATGAGATTGTGACTTATGAACGCTCTCTCCAAACATCTAATAGTTTGCAGTTTCGGCTAGTCTTAGCATACAAAGTTTAGGATAGCGCGAGTCTTCCATCTCAAAAATCTTTGCCGCCTAATTCATCTAACAACGAAGTCAGGCGTATTTCTGGTCAGGCGCACAAGATTTTTGAAAAAAACGGACTTGTGCTTTTTCGAAGACGTCTAGATAATTTAATCCGATAATGTGGGCAGCATACAATAAGGAACTCTTTATAATAGTCATGAATTTTAATAATGGAAGACCATGAGGAGCACTTCATTCTTGTTAGAATATTGAACGTCGAGGCTGAAGCTGAGTTGGCCCTTCTAACTGCTGCATGTGCAGCTAAGTTCAGAGCACCTGTTCTAGAAAAAATCGTACCCAAGTATTCAGAACAAGGAACAAACTCCGAAGAGCTACCATCATATTTCAGACCTAGGAGTTTTGCGCTGATCCGACCTTTCATGAATATAGTGTATTTGGCTTTGTTGTTATTAAACGTGAGTTTGTTCATGTTACACAATTCCTATAATATCAAACTTATCACAATTGATACAGGAGTTTAAAAATCTTATATAAACATACACGTCCTGATGTGTTTCGCTCATTTAACCATTTATATTTTTCTTCTTCTCCCTGGTTGATGATAGCTGATTGTGAATATTTTCTTTCGTAAGATTTCCCGCCTGCTCTTTGATGATGGCTGGTGGGGAAGCCGAGGCCTTGCACTTCGCCTTTCCCTGAATGCCACTTGCTTGCCTTATTTTCCCTTCTTCAAATGGTTCCGCCCTATTCTTAGATGATTTGGCATTCTGATTTACAGACTCCAACGCTGACAGATCTTTGGACTCAAATTTTTTGCCATCCACATATACTGTATTATAGCTTAAGGAAGCTTTCAGGTGACAATTTCTGGCCTCTTCAAGGTATGGAAGCAGAGCCTTCCTTTCAGTTCGAACTGTTTTAGTATAGTCCTCCACAATGCTGATTCCATTGCCGTGTAATTTTTTCAGCTGCTATAAGATAATTTTCTTATCCTCAAAGGAATGTAGCCGAGTTAGGAGGGGACAGCGCTTGTCCCGGATTTTTTCTCCAATCCATCTAACAGATTCGACCTGGTCTGAGCGTATTTCAATATTAAGATGTTGCTTGAAGATACCACATATTGACTGCACCAGGTCCACGTTGTCTTCCTCAAAAACACTGAAAATAACCAAGTCGTTGTTTCTTAACGCTCTATCCATTGCCTCCATTCACCGGCCTTGTTCCCATAATAACCGACCTCACTTTTTCTTGCTCGACTTTAAACTCTTGATTCTCCAGCCTAAGATGGTCAATTTTGTTGTGGAAAGCTGAAAGTGAGGACTCCAGATTCTCCATTTTTAGCATTAGAAGTTCAAATTTATCCTCAGAGATTTTGAGAGCCATTGTATCAAGTAATTGACGTGACGCAGAGATGGCAACACGAATGCACTGTTCACCTGACAGAAGAACCTTAAGAAAATTGGCAGTTTGAGCTACAACAGCTTTTTGCTTGAAATTGATTGCGGTAATCATGGTCACACTCACAAACCACTAAAAACGAGAACATTGGTGCCAAATAGTTACTATGAAAGCACTTTATAGATCAGACTGCACGAACTCAGCCCGTAAACAACCAAAATTTTGACGAACGATTAAACACGCGACCAAATGCCATACTTACTTTGCAGCGTTCCCCTATGAGTTAAATATACCCACAGCCAAATGATTACATTTTTCGTAAATAAAATCTGGTTCGCAATATGTATAAAACACCTCTTTCTGTAAAGCTGACAATTTTACTCGATTTTCTTTCAATTCGCTTGAAATACTATTATTACTACTGAAATTAAAATACGTTTTCTTGAATTTTCTAAGATTCTCTTGGAATTCAAGAGTTCGAGCGTTTAAGAATTCAGAGTTTCAAACAGCATATCAAAGAACTACTTCCAAAGAAACATTTTTGATTTCATGAATACATAGTTAATTTTTTTTTACCAGTGTTTGTTCTGAATTATTAAAAGTTTATTTAAGTTACTAGTGTAGATAAACTTCATAAATGTCCATTTTTTCTTACAAAATTAGGTGCAGATGCAGATTTCCCCAATAACGGCATTGTTATAACAATGGATGATGGACGTACTTCTAGTGGATCTGTCCCTCAAGCAATGTTAGTACCTCAGTGGTTACAACCTGCCCATGTAAACCTAGCACCTCCTGACGACTTCTCATTTTATATACAATTGATGAACCACCAATATGCAGGTGATTTCGAACCGCCAAATAACATTGGCCCTCATGATCCTCTCAATCACACTCCAAGGAGCGTTTCGATACACATACGATTCATGCGACAAAGGAGAAGCGAATTTTATATGGCTAACAGTTTCGAAGCGTACGGTCCACAACATCACCAAAGGTGGTACCCACAAGACGATTCCCCAGCTGCTAACTACATATATGTAACAGTGCCAGAGGACCGGAAGTATAGGGCACCTTTAATACCCCAACCTTTCAAAAAGAATGACGATAGGCTTAGCAATGTACTTCCTGGAATACCCGACCCGAGGCGTCGCAGGACATCTGATTCTCATCTACATCATGGAGATTTCCAGTTTTCTTTACATGAATGAAAAATGTTGAGAGTTAGGATTATTAGGAAAAATAATCGATCTTAAAACCTTAAACTTAAACCTTCTAAAAGACCCTAAAGTTGACATGAGAACAATATCTAAATTAATACTTCCTAATGCGATCTCTCCAAAACATTCCAAATAGACCGATCGTCAGCTCAATAAACTCACCAATTTACAACCTAGCACGCTTCCTTACCAAAGAACTGAATCCCCTTTCTTGACATCCGCTTTCTCATTCAATAACCAATTCTACGAACAAATCTCAGGAGTAGGAATGGGATCTTCAATCTCACTTGTGATAGGCAACATCTTTATGGAACATCTAGAAACTAAAATCTTCAACCAATACAAGTTCAAACCGGAATTTTGGTGCCGTTACATTGACAACACAAATCACAATCGATCATTAACTCTCTTGTAGACAGCGCTGTATCTATAACTGAGAAATCAAACAAATCCTAGTACAGAACGATTACACAAACAAACAAATTGATAAAGCCATAAGAAAATACACTCAAAACAACAAGTCAAGACGAGCTACTAAAGAAAAGGGGAGAAAAACGACCACCATCCTACCCTACATTCAAGATATCACAGAACAAATAGGTAGAATTCTCAACAAACACAACATCCAAACCATATTTAAACCACCTGCGAAAATAGAACAACTTCTGAACAACCCTAAAGATAAAAAGGCACCTCTCAGTAATCCGGGAATATATAAAATCCCTTGCTCTTGTGGCAAAGTCTATATTGGAGAAACCGGGAGCGCGGTGAGCCAATGTGTGAGCCGTCATCGCAAAAACATACAATATTTTTCCAAGAAAACATAGAGAAACTATCGAAATCTTAAAACACCCTAATAACATCAATAGGGACAATGGATATAATACGAATCCGATTTAGCTTTCTGTCCTCCCGTGTTTAAAAAAAAAATGTGATTGGCCAATCAAGTTCGAACAGTCTCCACGGTGCTGCGCTCTGGCCAATCACAGACATCGTAGAGAATATATATAAGAATAACATAACTTGACATAAAACTGCTATTTTGCATTTTTGGGGCATTTTCCGGGCACAATACAAGGGGGTTGAGGGTATCAAAATTAAAATGTATTCGGTGGAAATTATTCCCCAAACATTCCTTAAGAGGAATTCCTTAAGAAAAACTTTAATATTACATCCTTTGATTAATTCTTCTCCTGTAATTCTTGGACTGTCGTTAAAACTTAAAATGTTTTCAATGTTCCTCATAACGGTCAAAAGCTTTCAATATTTCCCTTTAACCTCTTTTATAACCTATTTTTAATTGACACATGTAGTCCTAAAAGTCATTTACAAGGGATTTCAGAGAATTTCCCAAATTTAATATACATATTTATCGATATAATTTTATTATGCCTTTTAATGACTTCAATTTTTAAAATATTTTCATACATCTTTATGAATGAGACAGCAACTTAAAAGATAAAGACAATAATTTCACTTTTTCTTTTTACTGCCTCTACTACGCGACATTGAATACACTCCGTACTTTTTAATAACTCTGTAGGTTCTATGGGTAATACATTAAGCAAATAAGAAAGAATTTTAAGATGTGATATTAACAATCTTCATTCTTCCACTTGATTCAGAGTAAAGAATAAATAAAGCGTTATTATTTGATGAAAGGGATAAAAGTATATGTAGCAGTAATTTATCGTGTCAGTTCTTTTACGAACTTCGTGAAAAATTAGATTTCTTTTCTCTAGCATTTTGTCTACTTAGAAAAATGACGATTTTTCTTGAAATTGTACTCTTTGCGTCCATAGGATTGCTGCATTTTGAACGTAAGTGTAATATAACATTATAATTAATATATATGATAAAAAATGCAATATACTTTCCCAAACAACTTACGAGCTTACAGTCACAATATTGCTAGTTCTCAATGTGTCCAGCTTTAACATTGAAGTATTTTAGTTGATACAACGTTATATCTGACCAGGCTTCAATTTTTTGTAATATGTTCGAATTGTCTACTATTATAGAATTTTCCGTACGACTAACCCAATTCCAGCTCCTCCAGGGTTAGAATTTGGGAAAATTCTTTGATACTAGAGACTGCCTAATATATTTCGATTTTTAAATCATAAAAAGAGAATAAACATTATGAAATAAGTGCATCATTGTGGAGGAAAAAATCGCTTCGTTTCTTCCCGTTAGAATATGTGTTTGAATAAATTCCGAATTTGGTAATTTTAATATCTTTATGGATGCCACTTTTTTTACGTTTAGGAGATCTTAACCGTCTTCATACATTTTCATAGCTTTTCATTTGCTGATTCATAGGAGATAACGGATGTAGTGCAATAGACACCTAAATTTTATATTGTCGCTAGCACAGATAACGTTGGATCGACGAAAATTTATTTCTGTAGAAGAAATATTCTCTGCTACGCATTAGCATTAGTATACATGGTATTGAAAAAACTATGTCATTTAACAAAGTAGTATATCAGCATATGCTCACAGTTTAAACAAAGGTTCCAGAAAAACACATTTCTTTATCTATACCGAGGTTTAAGTTGTGGTTTACATAATGACGGCATAATTCAGATTCCTCATATAAACTAATGTAAAGAAACTGGTGTAAAATTTAAGAATTTTAAATTACAATAAAATCAAATTCAAAATCCTATTTAACGTCCAATACTCAAGTTAATGTATAGAAGTTCTGTCAATAAAAACAAGAATCCAACGACCAAAGTGGGACAACCACCATAAAATGCGCCTATTGTAATTAAAAAAAAATTCAAGAATGTTTTTTTTTAATTACAATAGGAGCATTTTATGGTGGTTGTCCAAATTTGGTCGTTGGATTCTTGTTTTTATTTTCAGGAATTCTATACAGAAACTGATGTACTCGTATACTAATACACTACCACTAGCAGAAATAATCGCGATACAAAACATTCAAAAAGCGACTGTAAAAATATATGCGCATCAGTAGGGATGAAAGGACCATCTTACTTTATTATTGTTAATTACACTGGTCAACAAAATATGACTAATGAATTCATTTAAGAGTGTTGGTTAAATCCGAATTCGAATTTGAAATGGAGAAAAAAGGAGAATAAAATTGAGATGTCCTGTGTATGTGAAGACAATAAGACTGTAGTAGTAAGCAGCAAAGCAAACTCGCCAACAGACCGGCTGTCAAATTCGCGCTCCGATGCTCTGAAGTCCGAACAAGAACAAGAAATGCGCGCAACAATAATAAAAAATTTCGAAAATATATTTTAGTAATGCAAAAATGATTATTTTTGACACAAAACTATAACTTTACAAATAACTAGTTTTAATAATTTTGGAAATCCCGAAATTTATGTTTGAATCAAAGAAATTACTGATAAAAAAATCAATAGATTGATAAAAATATTTTTGTGCCAAAAATAATAATTTTTCTATTACTAAAATATATTTTTGAAATTCTTTATTATTGTTCTTATAATATTTATGCATATTCACGGTAATCTATTGAAAAAAAAGAATTAGAAACAAAAAAAATTTGAAAAAAGTACGTAGACGCGAAAACCCATAACTCAAACCCATAGTGATTCTGCGCGCGTTTCTTGTTCTTGTTCGGACTTCAGAGCATCGGAGCGCAAATTTGACAGCTGGTGTGTACGCCGCTTTTGCTTTGCTGCTTGCTACTACAGTCTTATTTTTTTCACATACACAGGACATCTCAATTTTGTTCTGCTTTTTTCTCCATTTCGCGACGCATTTCGCAAAATTGAAGTTCACCATCATCAAGTTTTGTGTCTTCGAAAATAGGATGGCCTCTGGAAATGCTTCTGTGATGTCAGAAGTGTGAGTAAAAAATTAATTTGCGAACTGTTCTCGCCGTTCAAATGCTGTCTTCTGCTATCCGCAGATTTCTCCCTGTCAAAAATTTATAATTTTCGTGAAAATAATGATTGCCTTAGCAAAAGGCTTCATTCCTCTAAGTTCTATTAATCCGAGGATCCCGCAAAACCCTGGATAGTTGACAAGTTTTCTTTCTTTCGTTCTCAAATACTTGGGAAAAAATATATATGAGGTCAGTTCCGTAACAATCAAGAAAAAAATTCAAAGTCGGATTGAACCAACGCCCTTAACGGGAAGTGTTTTTTCCAAAATATTAAACATCTCTTTCTGTAAAGTTAACAATTTGACAGTGTATGTATATTCAAATCGAATCATTGTAGAATTCAACAGCTTACATTTTTTTCAGATTGTCTCGATTTATTAAAAAAATAAGGTATCTGTTGGCCTCAGAGTCTCAAAAGGCATATCAATTCCTAATTTCATGAATACATAGTTCATTTTTTTCGACCAGTGATTGTTCTAAATGATTATAAGTTTAAGTTACTAGCCTACAGAAACTTCATAAATTTCCACTTTTTTCTTACAAAATTAGGTGCAGATGGAATGCTTTCCGATTTCCCTCCGAACCAAATTATGATAGAAATGAATGATAGATGTTTTTCTCGTGGAGCTATCATTGGTTTCCCTTTGGCACAGAATCAACCCGAGTGGATAAAGTATAACCAAGTAAGCCAAGCACCTCCTGACGACTTCGAATTTTATATACCATTCCAGCACTCCCAACATCGTGGTACTTTCTACCCGCCAACTAGCCTTTCCCCTGATAGTCATAACCCACCTAATCATTCACCACGCATGGTTCAGATGCACATAAGATACGAACAACCTCAAGTGAGAAGCGTATTTTATAAGGCTTCTGATTTCGAACAGTACAATCTAGAACGTCGCCAAAGATGGTACCCACGAGGCTACTTCCCAGTCAAAGACTACATATATATAACAGTGCCAGGAGGCTACAAGTATAGGGCACCTTTGGAATCCCTAGATGTCAATCTGAATGACAACAAATTTTTTGAACTTCCTGAAAACGCCGATAAAAAACGTAAACGGAAACCAGAACGTCGTCAATATTATCGCACTGATGCCAGAGGTTTTGTTCGTAAAATTTAGGGAAAAAAAGGATTTTTTTTAAGGGGATTTTTTTAAAGTGTAAGGGGAGTGAATATATATCAATAAATACTATATTTTTCATGGCAATTGGTATTTTATTATTAGGAACTTTTGATATATCGTTTCCTCATACATCAGTATCTCTTAGAAAAATGTAATTGCATCAAAACGACCTCTTCTAATTAACAGATAGTTTCTTTTTTTTTCTTAGTATAGTACACCTAATTAATACAGACTTCTTTTTCTCGATTTTTTGCGCAATTGATCTACCTTGTTTTGCTTTTCTTTTTCTTCAGTACGCAACTTTTCTTAAATCATCATAAATTCCTGAACCACAAAGCCTGTTGTATTCTTACCTAAGACACCTTTTAATGTTTTTTGTATTGAATCAGAATTTTTGTAGCTTCAACATACGCTTTTCCGATATTTTCTAGATCAGCCTGTAAAGTTGCAATGTCCTTTTTTTCTTTTATAATATTAGCTAACAACGCCTTTTCTATAGCACTTCGTTCCGCTTCGGCAGCCTTCTTAGCAAGGTTTTCTGAGACAAGACGCTTTTCTTCTTCTAAGTACGCTGAGTGTGATTGATGAGCATGTCGCGCACGTTTTAAGAGATCCTCAGTTGATGGTACATTGTGAACTTGAGAGTTATACTGCTTTAATCCGTCAACAATTTCTAGTTTACCGTCAAGTGTTCGTTCAATCATATCTGAATTTTTATCCGTGAGAATTTAACCCGATTTAGATAAACCTCTTTCAACATCTGAACTACCATGACTTATAGCCAAAGCATTTTGGACAACGTATTTTAAAACCGGGTATCTACAGTTAGGAGTCGTCTTTAGCGAAAAAATATGATTCCAATGCTCATCTATTCTTTCATTTTTGTTTAACGAGAAGCGAACATCTTCATCTTGTTGAAGTAATTTCCACTCAGTTGAAACCTCATCAGTATCAACATCTTTGAATGGTAACAATGCTGCTATTTTTGTAACGTATGTAACGCTGACGATCTCCTTGATGTTTTCTGGAGGAAGGCATTTAAAATATTTCATTTCCATGAACTCTTTAACTTTAAGAGTAAGATGCTTCACTGATTCGATAGAAAAGTTTTTGATTTCTAACTGTAGAACCGACTTATCCTTCTGAGTCAACTTATTCATGGAATCTTGAGCCCTTTCTCCACAGTGAACGTCTATCAAGGTAACAAAATTATGAAACTTGCTTAGAAGACTTGAAATCAGTTTGATAAAACTTCATCTCTTATTGTAAAACGTCCGGGTTACTATATGCTTGATAATAGTAGCAAAGTTTTTCAGTTTTTTCAGTTCACTTTTTCAGTTGAGAGTACAAGATGTGAATTAGAGGTTCCTCTTTTTGAAACAACTACATAAATTCTTTTATCAAAATGTTAGCTGAGTGAGCGATAAATTGCAAGTATTACTTTTCAAAGCAGAGTTTGTTAAATAATCTTTGATGCGTAATAATTTTTCTTATCTAGTCTTCAGATACTTCTTTGGTACATGTCTTAAAAAATACTCTTCTAAACCTGGTAACTGTTATACAATTCTTTCCGCTGCCAAGCCTAATAAGAGTCTCTTTTGTGAAAATAGTAACAGATTTTAACAACAAAATTGGAAGCATATCTAAGCTGAAGCAATCTGTTCCTTTCAAAAACGCATTATGTGCAATGTGTAAATTACAAGTGCCGATATCAAGCAGACGCTTCAAGTCTAATTTATGCAGATGCTCTTCAAAAACTCGCCAGCCCTACATATTATTTCTTTCTTGCAGCATAATTATTTACACCAATCTAGACTAACTGCAAAAAGAAAGGATTAAACATGTTTAACATTTAATAATTATACACATTTTGATTTGCGATACATAAACCGGTTAATTGAAAGAAAAAGTACTTTAAACGTCAATTGAAGTTTAGTTGGTTTAATTTGACGAGAGAAACAAAACTGGTTACTTGAATTCGATCGAAAAACTAACTTTTAAATACAGAAACCATGAAAAAACAATAAAATCAATCTTGAAAATACGATAAATACAAGTGAAGATTCTGAAAATGTGTTCACATAACCTGAATGTTTCTTCCAGTTCAAGAATCTATGGAAAATACTAATGTTTAAGTCATGTAAGCAAGAAATTATGAAAAAGAAAAAAAATCTAAGCACAAATTTACAGGTCTTTAACTATTTATCTAATGTCACTTACCTTAAAACCTAAAACACGTATCTAATACTCGTTCTTACATTGCAAATGAACTTCTAATATTTTTCTCGACACTTCTTCTTTGTTCTTATATATATTTTCCGCAATATTCCCACATACACACGTTGGCAACCAATCATAATTACTCCTTACTAAAATAACCAATCACAGTTCTAAAAAGTTCACGTGAATATATCACATCCAATGAGAGGTATGCAAATCTTATTGCGCCCGCGCATAATAATTGTGGCGCGTGTTTTTGAATGTCTTGAAACTATGTGATAATTCTTACAAAAATGAACCTAAACTTTGTGAAGAAAAGGGAGAAATTTGGTCGAAGTTCTCGATTTTGGGGATTTTTCAAATTTAAGGGGGGAAAAAGGGGACGGACTGGCATCCCTGTTATAGAGATCTCAGTATATACAATGTTGAAAATTACGAAAAATTATGATATTTTTCTAATTCTCAAGCAACATTTGAATTATAGTTGTCAGTTATTATAGTTATTATTTTAATTGATAAAGTTAAAAAATTGAGAAAAACAATTGCTTACGATTATTTTTGAGGTTATGATTTTTTATGCAGTTATTTTTTATGTAATTGTGATGTATCTATTTCAATCAATGTTCCATATTCATAGTTAGAAAAATCTGTACTATTATATACATGTAATGGAAGCAAGAATGCACAACATGAAATTAAATTTAGTATACCATAGCGTACAGCAAATTTAGTATATGCATATACTGAATTTATTATACGCCGAAAAAAAAGGACCTTGTTTTTAATCTAAGCCTTCAACGATTTTCCTTGTTTCCACAATAATCACAAGCAATATTTTATCATTACATTTTATGGGATTATTACTTATATGTTCTGTTTTTAGTAGACTAGACAAAATGGCTTCTCCGTTTGGTCTCAGTTTATGAAGTCCGATTTACCGATGACTTCCAGGGGGCCTTCATGTTACTTCCTAAAAATGACACCCCGTCACGGATGTCAAATTAAATTATTATATAGATATATATTGCAATAATTAATTTAATATTATGTGTATTATGTATTATGCGAATAATTCTAGTAGTAGTATGCATATCGCAGCCAAATCAAATTATAGAGCTCATCCAAATTATTCAAAATCAGTATCTTTTATTTACTAACTTTCTATTAATATTATACTCTACGCGACAATTGAATACTTTTAATGGTACTTACAAAAAAAAGTATTATACATTTTGAATAATGAAATACCATTGCGTGTGATGCTTACATGTATTAAACAAGTTATCAATTACAAAGTGATTTATTCTTCTACCCTACAACCGAATTATTTCTAACGTAAATTCGGCAATTAACCGCTTTCTGAAATCGCAGGCCTATACATATATTATGCTTTACTATATTAAAAAAAAAAAAGATCACGAATTTCAAAGTTTGATACAACTTTGAAATGCATCTGCACAGAAACTTAAAACTGCGACACATTAATCATATCGGATCATCGCGAACTTGACTTGCTCTTGTTTAAATTTAAAGAAAAAAGAGAAGAATTTCTGCGCGATACTGGATTTGTTTCTGCCATGTTGCATTTAAAGTGCATAAGAGTTTCATGAAAATAAGCTTCTGACAAGTCAAGAAAACTGGCCTGGGCTCTATTTTTTTATATAAATTTAATCTAGATATGACGAAAACTACAAAAAGCTATATATGTTCCAACCCATTAATAATTATACAAGTCTGATAATCCACTGGAAATAAGTTTAATTGGATGTGCTAAGATATAACATGGTTAAAAAAAAATGTTCTAAACTGCTGATGTATTATTCACAAAATTGGCTAAGTATTTATTTGCATAAATTCTGACCGCGCACGCGCACACATACACACAGACTCATTTTGCAGAAATTTATAAGAGAATTGATGCCATGTGTGAAGTCAGTATTAGGAGAGATAACTGAGAATTGATATGGTAATTAGTGCGCGATTAATGTGTACTTGCGTGCAAGAAACGCAATCTCAAATGACTCTCCAAGGCAGACGCCTACGTACACGCAACGATGAATCCCAACTTTTTCGAGTATTGCTGGTGCTTTCTCCACGTGGAAACTCTGTACGCGAATTTACACTATACAAGTTTCCATAAAAAGTAATGCAACTGTTGTAGATAAAAGTGACAAGACGATGAGCGATTAAAATAATATTTTTACAATTTATGGAGATTTGTATCAAAAAGTGTATATATCGAAAAAATAAACCTTTTTTCTTCTCTCCAATAAAGTATATTGCGAGTTAGAAAATATGTTTTTGCAATACATGCATGAAAATGACAACATTCCGTGTCTGTAAAGCGTGCGCAAAGTTCCAGACTTCTCTATTGTGCAACTGTTAGAAAAATCTTTCTGAATATTAATGCACACGTATTGGAAGATTTCTTCACTCACGTACAAATATTTTCAAACTATGCTCATTTTAGCTTACATTCTAGTCATTTATTTCAGTTTTAAAAATGGTATAATTCACCTTGGTTTTCCCTTTGACCAAGTTCTTTTGACTTTGTAGGTTAATTATTTATCAAAATCATGTTACACTAAACTTAAATATACGTGAAGTAACTTTATAGGTTAGGTCGAGATTTTGAATTCTATCTGCAATATCCTGCGGAATTTATAGTTTTAATTATAATATGATAAAAACTACAAACTTTATTTATGAAAGTAAATTCAAAATACTACTTTAACATATAAAAAATAGGGTAAAATAGATTTCCCTGAATGAATGTTCAGTGCGTGATTTAAAAGTGCTTGAATTTTCTAACAGTGCGAGATAGCATGTGCGAATATGGTATTCCCACACATTTTACCGTGCCGGAATATCGCCATTTGCCTGCACTTTTTGCAGAAAATATCGTGTGTGACGTGCGAGAAGCTATTCCACTAATGTAAAGTCTGTAGTACTCGTGGAACAATCAACTCCTCGCACTCGTTACACAATATACTATTACAAACACTTGGACCTATTTTCGCGCAGCATTCAAACATACACAAAATTAACAAAACACTAAAGAAGAAACTAATATATTGTATACAATTGCATGCACACATTTTTTTGTGTAAGTATTTTTATAGAGAGCCGCAACAAATGTTTTCAGTAGTTTTCCCACGTTCTTTGCGTTCTGCGCGCATATACACAGTAATACATAATATAATTCTCCTATTTTGCGTAACAATGAAGAAGAAACAAAAGGTATAAAAATGCCTTACGCCGCGGTATGACATGCTTTCTTCATTTACAATATTCGCGGCAACGTATATTTTGGTTACCCAAATATCTCCACACTATATGTACTATTATTCACAATAAAATTCCAAAGAAATCGCTTGCAGATTCCCGTCGAGGAGTTGATGAACAGCAGCAGTAAGTTGCCCATGACGCTCTAATATTGCTTCACACTACTTTGCGTGAGACTGGGTTGCGCGAAAATTTGGTGCAGGACGAGCGGAAAACAAATTTTGTACTTTTGGATGATCGCCTAGATTATATTTCGCACTGTCACATAAAAGTTACGCGACGTTTGCAAAAAGAAAAACCTTTCCCATATACAAAAGAAACCCCCTTGAAAATGCGTCATTTACAGCTTTCGTAGCACATTCACAGAATGTCTGTGTGTGTTTACACCTTTGAACGCTTGGCCTGCCGAGCCTTGGCTGTGCGTCGCGGCTTCTTCGTACCGTCGCTCGGCGATTCTTCGGCAGCTGAAGAAGATGCTTTTCTTTTCGACACAAGCGATATAACAGGAGGAGGAGCTTTTGGTGGTGCCATTTCCAATGGAGGTTCGACAGACTGTGTCGTAGTCGGCGCTGGTAGCGGATTAATCGATTCCGTCGGACTGTGAGCCTCTGCTGGTATAGGTATGAAATCAAATCCCTCGCCAAATGCTCCTTCTGGCAAAACACCTTGATTGGCAAGAGTCTGCAGCTCATCAATAGGCAAGGGCATAGATTGCCCACATCCCCCGCAAACTGGAATAGCTGGAGATCTGGAACGCCAGTACTGAAGTTCCGTCTTGCATTTGTTCAACTCCTGCGGAATATCCAATCAAAATTGATCAAGTTCAAAAATGTAACTAAAGACAGATTCAGTTTAGTGGAAAACGGGGAATTTCATAAGCAATCAAGTACAAAATTATAATAATAATGTTAATTTTAAGGCCTGAGAACGAATTTAACACAACCGATTAAGATTCAAATCAAGTATCTTTTCGCAACACCCATCTTGAAAGTTGGGCTTCGGACGCCTCTAAATCATGTGCAAAGACAAGGAACTTTTCAGACCGGCAAAATTAGGAAATTATGTTACAGGACTCTTAAAATTTCCGTTTCGGATCAGCCTTTAGCTTGAAACTTTCTGGTACGGTTGTTGCAAAAAAAGCGCGTGATACACAAGCACACAGGTAATTTCCGGCTCATGTGATTTCAGCATTCGCCTTCAGCTCTTCGCACGCACCTAAGTTTTTACACTCGCTTCGCTCATGCGCTAACTTCCAAATCGTGCTTTGAGCATCCGGCTGATTTAAATAAATTCACAATCCTAAGCAATCACCTATTTTTCGCACTTGGATCACAAATAGCTATTATATTTTACTGCCCCTAATGGGCATCTATAGTAAGTAATGGAAAAAACAGCGGGCCTGTAAGAGAGTGTACCTTTGTAAATACCTGTAGGAGTGTACTGAATTTTCTCGATGTTTCTTCATTTTTCTTATCATTTTCATCGAGCCGTGTAGCGTACTCAACAATCTGCTTTTGTTGCTCAGCGATCTTTGCTTTGCAGCTTCGCAAGTCTCTGCGCATCAACGTCAGCTGACTATTGTACCTTTTCATGCCCTGCTTAATTTTACGGATTCTTTTTCGAAGAACCATATTCGATTGTGGCGGGGCGACGTTTGAGTCTAACATACCGCCGCCACCACCGCTGCCACCAACACCGGGTTCATCAGCAGAGGAATGAGTCGGCGATCCTTCTTCTCCACTTCCTGCCTTTCCTCCCACACTCATGGGTGCAGAATCCAGGCACAAGTAAGGCTTATTCACATTACTAGCAGCTGCAAATAATAAGGAAAAGGAGAGTAGTATTGAATCTCCCATCATCGTCTTGAAAAATGTATGAAATGATATGGGGACGGCGACTGACATATGCGGCCGCTAGGGTCGCTAGTGCGCGTTCTGCCCCCTAAACTGAGCTTAACAAATCGCCATCCCCATAAGGTGCATTTAAAAATTAAATACGCAATGCACATAACTTACAGGAGAATGTTCCTGTAAGATCCAGGAAGTCAGCTCCAAAGTAGGGAATTTCTGGTAAAGTAGGTTCAATGCGTTCTTTGAAGTATTCCATGGCCATGGTGCTCAAATCAAATAACTCATCTGTTACCTTGTAAGGCCTCGCGAGTTTTGGAGTTACTTTGATGTAATGAAGAATGCGGTATACTTCATCCAGAATCTGTAAATTAGGCGCATATCGTGAATATGACGCCAAACACTCTTGATTTGTCATTTATCAAAAATGAAAGGGTTATTGACGTGCCAGGTAACACCATGATCTAAAAATCACGTTGTAACCAGGGAATGGAGTTGTTACGAAATATCATTAATGATGCACTGTAACAATGTTCTTGAGGAATTTTTCCCAAAACTGTGCTGACGCTAATTTCCACACAATTTGGGGAATTTCCCCTACAGTTTAGTAGTTAACATTCCCCAAACATCTTGTGAAATATTAGCCAAAAAGTGGTGAATTTTCTCCAAAATTCGATGGGGTAAATTCCCTATGCTATTGTGTAATGATACCTAAAATTTTGGGAATTTTCCCGAACTTTATGAACAGGAAGAAGTTGTTGGGTGCTACCCGTTTGGGCATTGTTACACAATCTGAGAGAAATTTGACATGACTAGAGTTTAAAGTGACGTTTATTATGTGTGGGGAAAAAATCCACAGTATGTTTTATTTCACGTCGACTGCTCTCTTAAACACTCGATGCGTCATTTCTGTTGCGAGAGAGGCAGCACATCGTGCCCTGGCGGATTTTCTTTTGTACTACCAGCTCAGAGCAACAAGATTCAAATAAAGGCGGCAGCGAAATCTGAACTGTATCGTGTTGCGTAGTATAACTATAAGTATACTACTGTTAAATAATTTTTTTGCATGTAACATACAAATCATTTACTGCATTCTGACGTAAACAACAAACATTTATGAAAAAATCTTTGAGACTATAATATTAATAAATCTTTTCTAAAAAAATGTGTAAAATTCTTCAAAATATTGTGAGTTTATCCAATATTTTAGGAAAAAATATCTTCCTGAACATTCGGTAATACTCCAAGGATTTTTAGAAAATTTACATTAGAAAATGGCAGACCGACGCCATTTTATACTGATAAAGTGAGTCGGACACTGTCCAATACATCAGAATGTTGTCATTTAAACTAATAACTTGTTCCTTTTGAATAATGTCATTATCAGAGGGACAATGCTTTTTACATTCCTCTTAACATTGAGTGTCACTTTGAAAGCCCTCCCCCCCTGAACGTATTTTTTAATGATCCATTGATCCCGCAAAAACGTTTAATCCAAGTAGTTTGCAGAACCTGTGGTGGCGTGAACTTACTTCTCCTGGGAAGAAACAGCAATGTTTTCGTTCGATGTGTTTACCGAAACTCATTTGCAATAAAGTAAGTCGCATGTGCAGTGTTTCAATAATGTCTGATTCGCATGCCAGCGGATGATTTCGACGTGCAGATTCACGACGAGGCATCTGTGCTTTGATAGCCTGGAAACGACTCAACATTTGTGCCTGGAGTCGTTGAAAAGTCGAGTTCAGTATCGAGCCACAGACCCGATCGAGTTGGTGACAAACCTGGAACAAGTAGGAGAGAGGGAGAGAAAGAAAAACGATTAGTTTGTAGATAAACGACATATTGGCTAGGTGATGTAAACTTACTGGTCGCAAGCTAGCCACGGTGTTGTAGTTCACATAACTACAGATCTTTTCCAGTATTTCAATAGGCATATCCAAAAGATTTAATTGCCGGTGTATGACTACCGCTGCTGCTGCTGGTGGTGGACTTTCCACTATTTGAAGTGTAGAGAACTGTCCAGGCACGTTTGTCGAATGTTTGCGAGGTGGTACTACTTCACCAACTGTTTCACAAACCGAACCTCCCCCACCACCGCCGCTGGTTCCCCCCATGTTACTCGATTGTCGTGTGGACACCATGTTTCCTTGTTTCTAATCACCAGCTGCAACATATGTAATTAATTCGTTCAATTAGCGCAAAGAGAAGATAATTTTAACCATTTGTATATGCAGGGAATTTGTTTTCGAGTGCATCTACCCCAGAAATCGATCGGATTCAAACTTGAGGATAGAGAATGAAATTGTTGAACTTTGTGCGGACATGCTCTACTTCACGGATGCATGTCTGCTTTCGGCATGTCCAAATGAAAAGGTGATATCTCGGTAGAACGAAATGAAAAGGTGCCATCTCGGGTAACTTGAAAATTGCACATAAATAGTGCTGTGAACGCCAATGCCCTCTGAAATAGGGAACCTTTCTACACTTGACTCTCGGTTTAGCCGCTCGCGGTTTAGTAATTCCAGCAGCGTAGTGGAAAGGAGCAGTGCGCGGGTACTCACATGCGGAGATTGCGCAATATTATGTATTCGAATTTGGAAACGGTTCAGAAGGCCCTGACTGTTTACGCTTCGCTCCCACGATTTAGCAACAAGGCTACTTGCATGCAACCTCCGACACTGTTGCTTAATGATAAGGATAAAATCATTTACTTGGGATTTTTTTTTAATTTTGAATATAGTTTCGTTAAGGCTGATGGAGCGGTGTACCAAAAAATGTCGAAATCAGTAGGGTCTCTACTAAAAAAGCTAAAAAGCAAGAGTGGCGATTCGAGCGACCCTGCAGATTCCGACATTTTTTTTTGTACGACGCTTCATCAGACTTGAAGTGCTTTCTATCGGTCTACGCAATAAAAAGGAAGGTTGAGTGTTCCGAAGATAAGATAATTAAAATTAAAATTAGCACCTGATACGCGTAAGCTTAGATCCCAAAGTCTCGAAAATACGATATATTTACCTTACAAGGGGAGACCGGCAATTGCCAACTTTAGATGCGGTTCATAATTTTTGTAATGAAAGCTCATTAGCTGAGTATAAATTTTGCAAAAACGGTAATATGTAATATCACGCTGTGCTGAAAAAACCCGACAGGCAATAGCGTTTCGGCTTCATAACCGATAGGTCGCGTGTTCGATTCTTGCTGCCTACACTTTTCTTATTTATTATATGTTTGCAAATATAATTTTCCTCAACAATGTTTGAAATTTATGCTAATAATAATTTTTATAATGTCTTTTTCACGGAAAACTGAAATTTTTTTACTTTATCGTGTTTTTCGCAAACAAATTTATTTTCTATAAATGTGATTGTTTTTGATGTGTAAACATCTTAGACCTCGATATGGGTAGTCGCGCCTGATTCGAATGAAACCACGACTGCATAGTGTAACGCTACATGTAACGCAGGCTTGTCACGCACACGTTGTGTCTTATGGCACAGACCGGAGGCTCGCTTTTCTTCACCCACAGACAGGAGCCCTTCAGTCTCTCTTTGCCCATCTCTCTCTCTCTCCTTTTCCATCTCTCTCTCTCTCCCTCTCTCTCTCTCTCCCTCTCTCTCTCTCTCTCCTTCTCCATCTCTCCTTCTCCACCCCCTCTCTCTCACGCATTTTGAATTCATATTAAATTCTGTAGAGTTCAATTTAGTGTACGATAAAATATACCGGAAAAGAAAATTGAAATCCGGCATATTTTGCCGGACTAGAATACTTGATCTTATATTATCTTAAAATCGTGGAAAATTATTGTTTTCTGGATATAAGTGATAGAATTTAATTATCTTCTTCAGGAAATATAATTAGCCTAATTCTAAATGTAGATGCGTAATATAAATGCCACACAATGTATTCTTTCAGAGAACTCATATCGGTCCGCACCGGTATTTTATAAACAAAGCTTGACTAAGCAGGCAAAGGAGAAAATGCGTTTTAGGAAAGGGGCCGTACGTAAATTACGTAACGGATAATCGCCCCTCTCCACCCCCCATGTAACGAACCGTAACAAAATGTTTCTACCCCCCTATTGCTGTACGTAATTTATGGTTTCCAGAAATAATAAGATATGGGACTTGAAACTAGTGAAAATTAGTTGTATTTAAGATAATGCGTGCTGTGCAGGGAGAAAACTTCATTTTCAAAATTCTATGATTTTTCTTCGACCAATTTTTTTTCTTTAACCATTAACATTCAAATCCCATTAACATGCATATACAAATCAAAAATTTTGAAATTTATTTCTTTTAAACAAAAAAAGTGACTTTTCTACGATAAGAGGTGACTTCTTAAGAAAATACTTAATTTTTCTACAAAATAATTCAATTCTCTACAAAACAATTGACTTTTCAAAGAAATAGTTCAATTTTCAACCTTAAAAGAAAATTCGTTAACAAAAAGTTTAATAGTTGATAGTTCAACCTAGAAGAATGAAATGTAATTGAAAAAAAATTAATTTCAATATCAAAAAGACGAATGTTCAACAAATAAAAAGATTTCTCAGTGATGAAAGAAAAAAAAGTTCACCTGAATTGTTGATCCTGAAAACCAAAAGACGAATTTTCTGTACAAACATTGAATTTTCAACAAGTAAAATAGGAATTTTCAGAAAAAAAATTAATTTTCAACAAAATAGTTAAATTTTTAACCAAAGAGGTAAAGCTTCATTAAAAACAAATTCAACAGAATAGTTCAACTTTTACCCACGCAGTTAAATTTTCAATTATAATAAATCAGTTCTCAACTAAATAGTCAAACTTTAACCAAAGAGACGAATTTTCAAATAAAAATATGAATCTTCAACGAAATAATTATTTTTTAACAAAGTGGTTCAAAAAAAATGTTCAAACAAAAAACTGTTTAAATAAGAAGTGAATTTTCTACGAAGGTATTTGAATTTTCAACCCAAAAAGACGATTTTTCGATAATAGCACTTAAATTTTCATGCAAAAAGGATGCCTTTTTAAAACAATTATTTAATTTTTAATCAAACAGTTGCATTTTCATCGAAGAAAGATCAATTTTCTACTAAAGCAGATGAATTTTTAAATCAGAAAGACAAATATTCAAAAATATAGTTGAATTTTCATCGAAAAAATATTTAAATTAATTTTTCTACACAAAAGGTGAATTTTTCTCAAAAGATAAATTTTCTACGAAATAGTTGAATTTTCAACCAAACAGTTGCATTCTTATCAAAAAAAGATTAATTTTCTGCTCACATAGATGAATTTTTTAATAAAAAGTATACATTTTCCAAAAAATAGTTGGATTTTTATCCAAAAAACATTTAAATTTATTTTTCAACACCAAAATATGAATTTCTGTCAAAAAGTAAATTTTCTACGAAATAGTGGAATTTTCAAGCAAAAAGATTAATTGATGAACAAAACTGTTGCATTTTCAAACAAATAATAAAATTTACAACTAAAAAGATTATTTTCAGGAAGAAGCAACGACAAAAAAAGAAATATAAATACAAAGCAAATAAATTACTAAGAAGAATGTTATATCAGGATTACCGCAAAACTTAATTTTAAAAATTCTCTAATTTTTCCCTAACCACTTTTTCATTTTCCCTGACCATTAATATTCAAAAACCAGAATATTACATTTGTAACATTTTGAACCTAGAATCTTTTATAAGCGGAATAAAATAATTTTAAATAAAAGTTGAAAATTTTCAAATCTATTCGGTTTGACAGTTATTTAAAGTTATTTAAATCTCGGACTTTTGTAAGATTTTTTTCCAAATCCCTGACTTTTTCCTG
>CAKNXH010060003.1:2085-23370 GCA_932178445.1 Andricus quercusramuli | reverse complement strand
TATCATTTTTGAACAATTTGAACTTAAAAACAGTACAATTTAGTGATTATAAGTTGTTTCTTGAAAATCTTAAATGAAAAATGTCATTTACAAATGAAAACTTAAAAAAAATGAAACAATGAAAACTTTAAAATAATGAATATATTAATTGAAATGTTTTTGAAAATTAAAAAAAGATTTTGAAGTTTCAATCTGATGCATACATTTAATTATTTACGTAAGGCATTCAAATTGAAATAGTTCAATTTTTAATGTAAAAATCTATAAATTATTCAATTATAAACAGATTCAGAATCGTCTTATAAAATCAATTTTATTATAATTCTATTGTTAAGAGTCGTACTACAGTTAAATTTTAAAAATAAATACTTAATTTATATTTACAGTTTATCAACTTAACATTTTTCTTGTTTTCTTTTTTTTTGTCGAAGTTAACCCGTACCACCGAGCCTCTGAAATTAACATGGGGTTTTAAAAGGGAAGAGCTTGATTTAGAAAAAAATGGGGAAAAGAGCTACTTGTTATAAAATTTTTGTGAATTGTTATTATGCTTAGAAAGTGACCCCAAAAAATGCAAAATAGCAGTTCTCTATTAAATTCATACTAAAACCGGTGTCCTTCGGATTTTCTTTACAAGAATTATTTTTAATTAATAAGGGACGAGTTTCCAAGTATTTTGTAAATAAGTTTTTATTATTCAAACAATAATTATTTATTCATTCAAATCCGGAAAAATATGCCGGATATGTCAATAGAGAGAAAATCTACAGTTTATTATTATTAAAGTAGGGTTATTGTTACATTGTTAGATTAGGATTATTATCCTATTGGAAAATAACTGTCCAGAACCTTTTGCACGACATTATATATAAGAGAAAATAAATTTTTATACTCCCACATGTGCGTGCGTTATTATTTGCTTTATGTACGATTTCAATTTCAGTCAACGTTTACCGACGATGTTTACACATAAATCTGTCTTGGGTCATAGTTTAGGACGCACGCGATTTTTTATAATTAATTTTGCAAAAATGAATGCGACTGATATGTTTTTCTTCTATTTCTTATTTGAAACCCAATTTTTAAGTTAATACATAAACAGTAAACTGGAATTTTTTCTTATCAGCCACAGGTGAAAAATCGAGGTTAAAAAAAAACTAAAATAACATGTGGGTTTACCGAATGAGAAGTGGGTTTCCAAATAAAAAATATAAGAAAAACATGATAGTTAGATAAAAAATGACATTGGAAATTGACATTGAAAAAATTAAGTGTTCAGCTTGGCCCTTAAATCCCGATTCAGAAAATAAGGAACTAAGAAATGTTCAACTGATTCGAAATTTTTAGAATTATTATTTTTTTAAGCATTGACTTTGCAAGTGTACTGTAAATAGTTTATAAAGAAATTAATGTAACCGCAGCAAATGGAGAACCTAAATTTCCAATTAACAAAATCAAGTTTCCTCACGAAAAAGGAATTTTTAACAAATAAAGACGAATTTTCAACAAACTACAAGAATTTTCAACCAAAAGGTTGAATTTTCAATTTTTAACAAAAATAACTATCAATTCACATTGTAAAACAGTAGGATTTAATATCCTATATTAACATACAGGATATTGAATTTAATAAAATGAAAGAAAACATTAATATTTCAATATTAATCAACTTTATTTTTGAACAAATTTAAAAAATATTTTAAACTAAAAGCCGTTGAATTCAACCAAAAAGGACGAATTTTCAACAAATCGCATAAATTCTCAAATAAAAAATATCAGTTTGTAACCAAAAATAAAATAAAAACAAATAAAAGACACATTTTTAAACAAAGAGAAGAAACTCCAACCGATACAATTTTAATCAAAAACAGTTGAATTCAACCAAAAAAAAAAAAAGAAAATGATTTTTCTCCAAAACTGTTTTTTTTTTAATTTTGAAATATGGTTGTATTTAGTTTCCACTATAAGAAATAGAAAACTTGAAAAATTGATAAAAGTTTATACTTTATTTGTAAAATAAACTAAAAGAGTAAGTCGCTCAGTTTAGGTACAAAAATTAATTTTCAATCAAAAAAATTCAATAAAATAGTTCAATTTTCATCGAAATAAATGAATTTGCAACTAAAAAATAAATAAATTTGTTACCGAGAATGAATTGACTCAATTTTCAGTTAAAAAACAATATTTTTGAACCAAAAAAGGAGGTCTGAACAAAATACTTAAATTTCCAACAAAAAATAATGAGTTTTCGAACAAGATTAATTTTTGACCAAAAAGTCGAATTTTCAACTAAAAAGTCAACATTTAACAAAAAAATATATTTTTAATAAAGTATTGAAACTTTAAACGAAGTAGTTAAATTTTCAACAAGGGAAATGAATTTTTATCAAAAATAAATGATTTTGCAAGCAAAGAGAATAATTTTCTAGAAAAGAAGTAAATTTTCAGAAGATTGCAAAGGATTTTAAATATTTTAGGGTATTTTCAAAGCTTTCAATAATTTGAAGGGATTTCAAAAAATTTTAGGGTATTTTTAAATCTTTCAGACTTTTCAAGAGCTTTAAAAAGTTTTACGGTATTTCAAAAAATTATAAAGGATTTGAAATATTTTAGGTTATTTTTAATAATGCCAAGAAATTTCTAAGAATTTTAACAAATTTCGAGGGATTTCAAATGATTTTAAAGGATTTGAAATATCTGAGGGTATTTAAAAACGTTTAAAAAAAATTTGTAATTGAATTTAGTAATTTAGTGGGATTTGAAATATTTTAAGGAATTTTTCATAGATATCAGTCATTTGAAGGTGTTCCCAAGAATTTAAGAGATTTTAGGGTATTTTTTAAAAGCTTCCAAGAAATTTTTAAAAGATTTTAATAATTTGAAGGGGTTTCAAAGGATTTTAGTGTATTTTTAAAACTTTCAAGAAATTTTCAAGAGCTTTTAATAGTTACAAGGGATTTCTAAAGATTTTAGGGTATTTTTTTTAACTTCAAGGAACTTTCAACTGGTTCAAAAAGTTTCAAGGAATTTTAAAAGATTTGTAATATTTTAGGGTATTTTTAATAATTCCAAGGAATTTCTAAGAACTTTAACAAATTTCGAGGGATTTCGAAATATTTCAAAGGATTTGAAATATTTTATGGTATTTAAACAGGTTTCAAGAAAATTTTCAATTGAATTTAGTAATTTCAAAGGATATAAAATATTTTAGGGTATTTTAAAAGATTCCAAATAATTTGTAATAGATTTCTAGAATTTGAAGGAATTTCAAAAGCTTTTGGGATATTTTTAAAACTTTCAAGGATTTTTCAAGAGCTATAAAAATGTCTTAAGATTTCATAGGACTTTAATTTTAATAAATTTTTAAACAATTTATCAACAAGGATTGAGGGAATTTGTAGGGATTCAAGTATTTCAAGGTAGTTCCAAAGATTTTAAACAATTCAAAAGATGTAAGGCTTTTTTAAAGGACTCAAAGAATTTTTATTTTATTTCACAAAATTTTAAAGATTTTAGAGTATTTTTTTTTTAAATCTAGAGAATGTTCAAGAGCTTTAAATAGTTTCAAGGGAGTTCAAAAGATTTTATAGGGTATTTTAGGGTATTTTAAAAGATTCCAAATAATTTTGAATAGATTTTTATAATTCGAAGTTATTCCAAAGAATCTTGAAGATTTTAGGGTATTCTATAAAATTCGAAGGTATTTTTAAAATCTTTTGAAATTCCTTGAAACTACTTAAAGCTCTAGAAAATTCTCTGGTTTTTTTTAAATACTCTAAAATCTTCAAAAAAATTTTAAAATCAAATGGAAATTCCTTGAGTCCTTTAAAATAGCATTATATTCTTTAAATTTTTTAAAATCTTTGGAATTACCTTGAAATATTTGAATCCCTACAAATTCCCTCAATCCTTGTTCACAAATTCCAAGAAAATATTCAATTGACATTAGTAATTTGAGTTTTAAAATATTTTAGGAAATTTTAAAAGATTCCAAGGAATTCTTAATATATTTCAGTAATTTAAAGGGTTTCAAGAGGATAAAAAAAATTAGGGTATTTTGAAAAATTCCAATGAATTTGCAATAGCTTTAAAACGTTTGAAGGGATTTAAAAAGATTTCAAAGGATTTGAAATATTTTAGGGTATTTAAAAAAATTCCAAGAATTTTTAAATATATTTCAGTAATTTGAAGGTTTTCAAACGAGTTTTAAATATTTTAGGGTATTTTTAAATATTCTAGGGTATTTTTTTAAATTCCAAGGAATTTTCAACAGCTGACAAGTCTAAATTGTATTTTTGGTTCAGAATTCCCTTCTTTTTGTTTAAAAATTCTACTGCATCTGTTTGAAAATTTCATTACTTTATTGAAAATGCAACTATTTTGTTGATAATTTATCTTTCTTGGACGAAAATTCCACTCTTTTAGATAGAAAATTCGTCCTTTTGCATTGAAAAATCTTCTTATTTTATAGAAAAAACATCTTCCTTAATCAAAAATAATCTTTTTGACTTGAAAATTCTACAATTTGGTTGAAAATAATTCATTTTCGTAGGTTCGATGGTTCAACTATTGAGTTAAAAATTCAACTATTTTGTTCAAAATTTACCTATTTTATTGAAAATTCATTAGTTTGTTAAACGGTCATCTTATTTGGTTAAAAATTCGGCTGCTTTGTTGAAAATTGTTCTTTTTGGGGAGAAAATTCATCCTTTTGGTTTGAAAATTCATATTTTTTGGTAGAAAAATCACCTTTCTCGATTAAAATTTCATCTTTCTTGGTTGAACATGAACTTTTTGATAAGAATTCAACTGTTTTCTGAAAAAGTCGTCTTTGTTGCTTGAAAATTCAACTATTTATTAAAAAATTGAACTATTTTGTTTAAAATTCGTCTCTTTTGCTTGAAAGTTCAACTATTCTGTTGAAAATTCGTCGTTTCTGGTTGAATTTCACTTTTTTTTTATTAAAAATTAAAATCGGTTTTTTACTAAAATATCAACTATTATATTTTTCTTTGCAATTCATCTTTTTTTGTTTGAAAATGCACCTGATTAATTGAAAGTTGAGTTAATTTCTTAAAAAATCATTTTTTTGTTGGTTGAAGATTCATCTCTTCTTTTGAAAATTCAACCATTTGGTTTAAATTTCTTTTTTTTTCAAATATAACTGTTTTTGTTTTGAAATTAAAATCTTTTTTGGTTGAAACATCAACTATTATTTTTTGTTTGTTTTGAATACATCTTTTTTTGTTTGAAAATTCAAGTACTTGGTTGAATGCTGAAGTAATTTGTTAAATATTCATTTTTTTGGTTGAAGATTCATATCTTGAATTGAAAATTCATGTATTTTGTTAAAAATATGTCCTTTTTTGATTGAATTCAACTTTTTTTGATTCAAAATTAAAATCCTTTTTTGTTAAAACATCAACTATTATATTTTTCATTTAGAATTTATCTTTGTAGGTTGAAAGTCTAACTATTTAGTTGAAAATTCAACTAATTTAAAGGATTTCAAGATGATTTAAAACAATTTAGGGTATTTTTTGAAAAATTCCAATGAATTTTCAAGAGCTTCAAAAACTTGTATAGGATTTCATTAGATTTTAAAGAAAGTAAATTATTTCAGGTTATTTTTAAAGATTCCCAGAATTTTTGATTAATTTCAATAATTTGAAGGGATTTCAAAGGATTTTAGGGTATTTTTAAACATTTCGAAGAATTTTCAAGAGCTTTATAAAGTTTCAAGGAATCCCAAAAGATTTCCAAGGATTTGAAATATTGTATGATATTTTAAAAGATTCCAAGGAATTATCAAAAGAATAAAAAAGTTTCAAAAGATTTAAAAGGTTTTGAAATCTTTTAGAGAATTAAAAAATATGTCATGTAATTTTTGATTGATTTTAATAATTTGAAGGGATTTCAAAGGATTTAAAATATTTCAGGGTATTTTAAAAGATTCCAAGGAATTTTTAAGAGAATAAAAATATTTCAAGGAATTTCTAAAGATTTAAAAGAATTTGCAATATTTTAGGGAATTTAAAAATATTCCAAGCAATTTTTAATTTATTTTAATAATTGAAAGGGATTTCAAAGAATTTAAAATATTTAGGGTATTTTAAAAGATTCCAAGGAATTTTGAACAGATTTCAATAACTTAAAGGGCTTCCAAAAGAATTTGAGGATTTTAGGGTATTTTAAAACATTCCAATGAATTTTCAATAGCTTTAAAAAGTCTGAAGGGATTAAAAAAGATTTCAAAGGATGAGGGAATTTGGAAGTATTTCAAGGAATTTTCAATTAATTTTAATAATTTAAAGAGATTTCAAAGAATTTGAAATATTTAGCGGAATTCAAAAATATTCCAAGGACTGTTTAATTGATTTTAATAATTTAAAGAAATTTCAAAAGATTTCCAAGAATTTGAAATATTTTACGGTATTCAAAAATATTACGAAAAACTTTTAATTGATTTTAATAATTTATAGGAATTTCAAAGGATGTAAAATATTTTAGGGTACTTTAAAAGATTCTAAGGAATTTTCAAGAGAATAAAAAAATGTCCAAAAAAATTCTAGATTTAAAAGAATTTGAAATATTTTAAGGAATTCAAAAATATTCCACGAAATTTTCAATTTATTTTAATAATTGAAAAGGATTTCAAAGGATTTAAAATATTTTAGAGTATTTAAAAAGATTTCAAAGAATTTTTAATATTTTATGATATTTTAAAAGATTCCAAGGAATTTTCAAGAGAATAAAAAAATGTCAAAAGATTTAAAAGAATTTGAAATATTACAGGGAATTCAAAAATATTCCAAGAAATTTTCTAATTGATTTTTATAATTTGAAGGAATTTCAGAGGATTTAAAATATTTCAGGGTATTTACAAAAATTCCAAGGAATTTTTAAGAGAATAAAAAAATTTCAAAAGATTTCAAAGAATTTGAAATATTTTACGGTATTCAAAAATATTACGAAGAACTTTAACCTTAACTTTAACTTTAAATTCCAAGGAATTTTCAAGAGAATAACAAAATTTCAAGAAATTTCTAAACATTTCAAAGAATTTGTAATATTGTAGGGAATTTAAATATATATTACAAACAATTTTTAATTTATTTTCATAACTGAAAGGGATTTCAAAGGATTTAAAATATTTTAGGGTATTTTAAAAGATTCCAAGGAATTTTGAATAGATTTCAATAACTTGAAGGGCTTCCAAAAGAATTCAAGGATTTTAGGGTATTTGAAAAAATTCCAATGAATTTTCAATAGCTTTAAAAACTCTGAAGGGATTCAAAAAGATTTCAAAGGATTTGAAATATTTTAGGGTATTTTGAAAGATTCCAAGGAATTGTCAAGAACTGAAAAGTCTAGATTATATTTATAGTTCAGAATTCCCCTCTTTTTGTTTAAAAATTCTACTGTCTTTAAAAATTTCAATTTTCTTGTTGACAATTTATCTTTCACAGTCGAAAATTTCACTCCCCCATTCCATATAGGGTAGACACCCCAAAAAATGCATTTTACTCTCCGAACCGTCCAGAATAATCAACGCGTTGTGAGATTATACGTAATCGACGGAAAAATTCCTCCGTTCTTTAGCTTGAAAACACAAAATTATTGCTATTTATGGCAATAACTTTGCCGTTGATGACAATCCAATTATTTTCACAAACCCTGCTCCGAAAGCACTAAACCCCAAATTTCCTCACTACACTTTCAAAGACATGCAGAAAAAAATGGGAAGTTTTTCACTTCGCGTTAATCACCTTCCAGAGATCAAAGATAAAACCCGAAAAATCATATTTTCAAAAGAGAAATATCTATTATCTCTGCACAGTGCTACACAATCGAATATGCACAAAAGTGCTCCTGAGTCCGTATTTCTTTCCGAATTTTTTTTACCGCGGTGTTAACACTATTGAAAAAAAATACACGATCTTTTGATATACGTCAGTTTCAATTGTAAACGCAATGTTGAAAACGATTTCATCCGCACATTAGTTAGACAGAGAGAGTCAGAGTGTGAGACAGACTGTGAGGGGGGGGGGATGATAAGGTGAAATATGAGGAGTTGATAGCAGAGAAGAGAAATTTGGGTTCAGGAAAGGGAGGCGCGAGAGAAGAGGAAGTTTAATGAAGAATTTTTGGAAGAAATCGTGGGCCCTCATACCCTCTATTCGAAGAAATATCACTGCATCTGTGTTGGCGTTTTCAGCGACATTTTGACGGGGTGTTTGTGCCTCGCTCGGTACTCGTCTCACTCTCTCTCACACACACGCAAATTCACCAACACAAACTCGCCAACGCACACCCGCCAAGCCACATAGACTCACCTACACACATGGATCTCACCCACACACATGAGCTCACTCACACGCATGCACAGGAACGCCCGTTCCTCACGAAAGTCCAACAACGCAACGCGCCTGCTTTCTCGTACCTCGATCTCGATTCTTCTTCACACAGCTCACTTCCTCAAACTCCAACTCCTTCTCCTTCCTTTTCCACGTCCTAATGTCGAGAGTTAGTCATACTCGCACTATTTTTTTCGACACTAATTTTCCTCTGGGAACAAGTTCACTCGCGATGTGCACTAGTGCACTATGTTGCAGTTTTGTGTGACTGTGTGTAAATGTGTAGTACACAAACAGGATCACACAAAGATGGCGTAACGTGCTCGAGCAGGAGAAGAGGGGGAAGGGGAATTCAGCTTGTTGAGAGTGGGCTGGGTTTGGGATGTCCCCGACCTATCCATTTTAAAAAAACCGTTTTTTTCCTCGAGTTTTTTTTTTATTCTTGTGAACTTACCGCGGAATAATGTTTCCTTTTGGGTGTGTTGATTTGAGGAGTTTTGGATACTAAAACATGGCAAGTTGGAGCAATTGGATCTCTCATGAGAACCTCTACTATGACGTTGCCACTAATCCACACATGCATGGATAGCACGCACACACATGCGTCGATGTAAAGTGTAAACTTTAAGGGCATGTGATACTTATCCGATTCCTACCTTACCGACATTTTTGTTTGATCATAGTAGTATCAAAGATATTATAAGCCTTACAATATCTTTGGTAGTATGATCATCATACTAGTTCCACACGAAATGAGATTTTGAGCTAAAAGTTTGGGGAAATAAGGAAAAGAAACTAGGAAACGTTTATGGATACTTAAACTCTCACAGATGCAAAAGATAATTTCTAAGAATTATTTTTTTATTAAATTAAAATTTATTCAGAAAAAAAGGATCTCTTCCCTTTCACTCCACTGGGATTCGAACACCAGATCAACTGATTTCCGGTCAGGTGCTCTAACGAATCGAGCTACAGAGAGATCAGAGATAGATTCTGTTTTTTTGATATACGCTAATTTAGCAAAGTGTTACACAATCAATATTATTTTCATTTGTATTATTATTATTATACAGATTCCTATTTAAATATTATTTTTTTGTAATTTTAAACATTTGTTAGTACAGTTGGACCTCGATATTTTGAAGTTTCCCTTATCGGGTGCCCCCACCACCAGTCGCCTGATTCTTTTCGACGTTTGCGCAGATATTCAAAAAACCCGCCATTATTTATTAGGTATCTCCAGAGAGTATAAAGACAGTGGAAGGTGCGCGCAATGTATTTATTCGTACACGAGTTTCAGCGCTTTTACAGTTTCGGAAAGGAACTACGCCTGAAGGCCGCGAAATTCAAATCCCAAAAAAATTAAAAATTAATTGATTAATTACTATGTAAAGAAGGTAATAATAATAGATAATATATTTTTTGTACCAATACATATTTTATTAACCAAAAATAACCAATACAGATGTAAAAATCGTATAATTCCATATTTCCGTATACTTGTGGGTGTACTGCATAAATCTAAATTCTCTCATTCACAACAAACATACAATGCAAACGAATACAAGATTTATAAAAAATAAGCAATATAAATGCCAAAAATTGTCGAAGTCAATATTTCAGTATACTTTGGGTATAATGTGCAAATATAATTTCTCTTATTTACCGTAAACATACAATACAAACAAATATAAGTTATACAAGTCGAGTATACGAGTGTACTGTGTAAATCGAATTTCTCTTTGCTCGCTAAAAAATATAAACGTCCGATTGAAATTTTATAAACTATTTCCAACTTAAAAATAACTTCATAATAATATATTCGAAATTAAAAGCTTTCGTTAAATTTACAATATTATTTCAGTCTACAATGTTCAATTTTCAACCCATTTAATTCGAAATTTGAAAACGGTAACTGCAAATCCGAAAATCCGGACAAAGGTTTTCGTCAACTTCAGCGAATTTCATCCATTCTTCATGACTGCAAAATACAAATATTTATTTAAATTTACACCTTCTTATGGTTTACGAGTTACATTATTTGTGATTGTTTTAACTTATTATTAAAATGTATTCGTTTTTTTGTGAATTTTCATATCAGGTTGGTAAGGTTATATACTCTTCATATTGTTTCTAAAAGAAAAATTGTATCCACTATTATTGTACTTACGTTGTCGAGTTCGTTGGAAGTCGAAAAAATGAAGATCGTTTATTAGGTATTTTCACTTCAATCATCAGCTAACTTCACTTCGTTGAGTGATGAGGGGAAAACAATGGATCCAATGCATGGGCAAAACTTTATTTTTGTAATATCTTCATAATGAATAATAATTATTGCCACTTTATTATCTCATTGAATAGTTCTTAAAAAATAAAAACTATTTTTCAAATACATTTATATAGATAAAATGAGTTTTTACGAAGATATTAACAAAATAGGGCAAAAATGGAGCGAATCCCATGCATTTGATCCATTGTTTTCCCCTCAGCAGTTAACGAAGTGAAGTTTGCTGACTACGAAGTGAAAATACCTCATTTTTTACTGTGCTGTTGTTGCAAACACTAGCTCTGCAGTAATGTGGCATTTATATTAAAAACTCTTATGATGAAACTTGTAAACAAAACACCTTTAATTGACAGAGAAGACGCATTATAGAAAGTAAACTTCCCGTTGACATATCCAAGCCTCTTCCCCGAAACGGCAGAGTGCGCTAGTGTCCAGTGCACGGTCACCTTCCTGGGTATTTCATGTAGAGTATTTCCATTAAATTTCACTTCGTCGAGTGCTGAGGGGAAAAACAATGGACCAACTGCATGGGATTCGGTTCTTTTTTGCCCTATTTTGCTAATATCTTCGTAAAAACTGTTTTTTCTATATAAGTGTATTTTTATTGAGATATTTAAGATTTCTTTTTAGATTCTGGTAGAGTTTATCGCCTTCTTTCGAAATCCGCGAGAAAATTAAAAAAATCTTTAAAATTAACCAAATAGCGGCAGTTTTTCTGAAAATGTTAAAAGTCGATTTTCTCAAAAAACCCACACTTATATTTTTTGCCAATTTTTTGTTGAATTTGTACTATCATAAGGAAAATACCTTTTGAGTTTAATGCGGGCTAAATAACTTTTGTGGGCAGGAGAATTTTTTTTCATAAAATCGAATTTTCACATTTTTCTTGAAAACAACAACAGATATAACAAATTTTTGAGGAAATAGTTTGCACATTTAAAAAATTCCCACAAAAAGTTCTCTTACGCATTTATGATATCTTGTACCATTTCCGAGAAAAATGAAAAAATTCAATTTTCATAAACAAAAAATTGTCGTCATTCCTGGCTTATGGAAATACCCACTATTTTTGTTAAATATTAAAAAAATATATACGTTCATATGAGGAAAACTCCATGTTAGTTTTACGTGGGCTGAACCATTTTTATCATCAGAAAATAATTTTTCATAAATTTGAATTTTTAAATTTTTTGCTGAAACAATTTTAAGTTACAAAATGAATGCCACACAAGAAATTTTTTGACTTAAAACTTTTTGTCTTCAATATATTTAAATATATTTCACATTTATCCAGATATATTTTAACAATGTATGAAAACTTTATCTGAATCTCAGTTTAAAAAATGAATAAATACTACCTGGATTTATATTTAACAAAAATAGTGGGTATTTCCATAAGCCAGGAATGAAGACAATTTTTTGTTTATGAAAATTGAATTTTTTCAATTTTCTCGGAAATGGTACAAGATATCATAAATGCGTAAGAGAAATTTTTGTGGGAATTTTTTAAATGTGCAAACTATTTCCTTAAAAATTTGTTATATCTGTTGTTGTTTTCAAGAAAAATGCGAAAATTCGATTTTATGGAAAAAAATTCTCCTGCCCACAAAAGTTATTTAGCCCGCATTAAACTCACAAGGTATTTTCCTTATGATAGTACAAATTCAACAAAAAATTGGCAAAAAATATAAGTGTGGGTTTTTTGAGAAAATCGACTTTTAACATTTTCAGAAAAACTGCCGCTATTTGGTTAATTTCAAAGATTTTTTAATTTTCTCGCGGATTTCGAAAGAAGGCGATAAACTCTACCAGAATCTAAAAAGAAATCTTAAATATCTCAATTAGGTCAAAAGTTATACGAGTTTAAAGAAAAAATTGGGGTTTTTTTGAAAAACAAAGTCAAAAATTCAAATACGCATGACTCTGTAAAAAAATTTTTTTTCACAAATCACAAAAATACGTATCGCCTAATTTCCTCTAAAAAATAACATATTTTGTCCCCGAGAGATTCTGCAACTTCAAGTGTAGAACCCGCCTGAATTGAAATGGATTCGGTCCCTTGACTTTTTCTAATGTAGACAATATTTGCAAAATTAAAAAGATATGTACTGTTACAGGTTAAAAATTCACGAAGAATGAATGACAAAATTTAAAGGCGTAGATTCTATCAGATCCAAATGAATCTATCTTCAAGTGCCCATTGTACTTCTGTCGCTGCAGCTAAAATTCATTTGGATCTAAGACAATCTACGCTTTGAATTTGTTTTTCATTCAACCTTTGGGAATGTTTAACTTGCAGCAGTGCATACATTTTTAATTTAGCAAATATTGTCTACATTTATTAGAAAAAGTCAACCTCAAATTAAAATAATCTGTCAAATGTTCAAAATTGTATATTCTTTTCAACTAAGTTTTATTATTAAATAAATACAAAATTCGATGACACATTACTAAACAAAATGTACTTTAGTACCACGCACTAGAAAGTTTTCATCCATACCTTCTTGCACTCCGCTTTTTAAACGAATCCGGCTTAGTAAAATTTGAAAGCCCCCAAGATTTTATAAGGTTTTAATTGTTTGTATGTGTAATAACTATGGTTTGCCGTAAAATACGATAAAAGATCGATCTCACTCACTACCGGTACATCAGTAATGCTTGTGGAAAATTCCTGACTTTTCAGAGCGTAGGGATCTAAATTGTCAACTGCACTAGTTGATCACAATAACGGACATTCAATTTAGCAGATGAACCCAAGAAGTATCCACTGGACATTTTTAATTTGCCGATAAGCGCAGTTCTTTAACTAAGATAATACACGCGATGCAATGTATACAATGCAATTATATCCCTGAGCCATTCGGCCATTTTCCAATTTTATGGCTTAATGCAAGTACTGTACAGAGTATTTCCATAAGCCATAAAATTTCTAAATGGCCGAATGTTTCAGGGAGAGCGCTCGTGTTTTATACATTGATTCGCATATGTAACATACTTTTCGAGGATCAATTAATTCTTTTAATTTGAGAAAATGGAACTTTGGTATTAGGTTTAGGGAAAAAATAATTTTTCAATATAAGATTATTTGGATATTATGCTTTATTCTTCAAAAGCTATCCAATTAAATAATAATATTGACTTTTTTTTTGAAACTATTTTATTATTCAAATAAATAGCTTTTGAAAAATAAAAAGTAACATCCAAATACACGCAAGGGCCATCCATAAACCACGATAGAAATTCCAAATTTCCCTCTGTTTTTATAAATAAGTTTGAAAATCAATTTCATATTTCAGACTTCTCGCTCTTTCCCCCTCTTCTAGAGAATTCTTCTTTGTCCCCTGTTTTCAAGAAACTTCCCCTTTCTCTCGTTATTTCACTTGAATGCGAACTGAATTTATAGAAACCCAGCAATAAGAAAATATTTTCTTAATTTTTTTTTCAATTTATCGTTTTAGTTCAAAATTGATCATTTTGCGAGAAAAATCTTTGGTAGAAAAATTGCGACATAGAATTTTACCACAGATATGAATTTGAAACTTTTGTAATTAATTATAAACAAACTAAGAATCATATAAAAAAACTAAAAACACCTTTAGATTTGTTTCCGAAATATCTAGGTATGGATTTTTTTTTATTTTTTGCTTGAACTATTAAATTATTTGTTTTGTTTCAAAAATTTGTTAAACAGTTAAATTATTTTTTAATAAACCTGTCTCATTCTATAAAAGACTGATTGGTTGAGAGCATTTTTATGATGGGTGGAGCTGGATGAAGCACAGGACCGTGCATAAGACAGTCCTGGAACAGAAAAAGGCAGATCTACCTCTCAAATGTTTTCTCTCTCCCTAAAGCCTATGTCCGTTCTCCCCACAGCGTCATCGGTCCATTTCTATATATGTGACTGTCCGCGAAGAAAGGCACCTAATGCGGAAAAAATCGATTTTAATTTTCTTACGCCAATCGATACTTTCTGAGTTACTCTTGCATTTCCAATAATCAAAAATATTCCAAGTTAATTACTTACCCTGTTATTGAGCTCCGTGTGGAAAAATTGTCATGGCGTTAGCTGGGCCCAAAATAGGAAAAACTTGGCCCCAAATTAGGGTTTTAGGCAGGACCAAACCACAAATGAAACGCCTAACCCGGCCAGAGCCTAACTTACCGACCAACTTATTAGCCCCAACTTGGCTTCATTAATTTTTCTAGTCTCAGCCACATTAAAATAAAAAATTGTTTTTAGAAATAAAAAAATTAGTAAAAAATTTATAAAGGTAAAATAGTTTATTTAAAAGAAACATTTCAAGTAGCTGAACATTTCAAGAAAAATCTTATTCCTGAACCGGATTATTCGTCGCCCGCCTCATCTTTTGATTGCCATCCCAATCTTTCGAATAAGTGAAGACCGTTCCGAAATGAGGAAAAACTTCATCCTCAATGGACTTGTATTTTTCAAGAACAACTCCTGTAAAATGAAAAAATTGGAAATTTTAAATCGAAGTTCAAGTTAAATTATAACAATATTATCATTATTCACTGTAACAATAATTTTGTTACCGAGAATACAAGAGCACATGTAAAAGTCCTTAAAAAGTAATTTATTTGATATTTTCTTCGTAGCTGTAAATCTCATGGGTAATTCTCCTGACATGTACTTTTTGATGATATTGGAGATGGATTTTCGAATTTGATTTTCCGTCAAAAAGTAAGCTCAAATAATAGTCTTATGAATGTGCAAATTATTTATTCTTTTATAAAAATAAAACATTCAAATTTTTTTTTTAGGTTTGACTTCATTGCGTTAGAAACATAAATTGCTAATGATTTATTTACTTACTTTCGTTTCCGTTCTAGAATCTTGGAATGTTGCAAAATGCTCGATGTCTCTAAACGCGACGAATGCTTTTCACTTTCGGCATTTTTGATTATTTGAATCACACTTTAATAATTGATACAGACGAAATCACAAAAACACTCGCAAATATAACCTCAAACCAAGAGGTTAAATATGGAGCCCGACCGAAAACAGATGCGCAGCCAAGTTCATGGCGCTGCAATCAAGAGCTGTGAAGCAGAATTGGTTTAAACTAGATTCAAGATATTAATCCTGTTGTAGCCATGAAATAATTTTCCAAGTTTGCGCCAAACTTGTAATTGGGCAATCATCCCTGGCGGACCGAACGAACGGAGCGGATACGCTACAGCGTATCCTTATAGTATCCACATCGTATCCTCTCCGTATCAGGCAAGACAAACTGATTAAAAAAGTAAGATGAACATTTCACTTATTGAAATTCGGATTCTACGTGAAATTTTGCGTTGAAAGGTCACGGAGTAATCGCAATAGTTTTTCTTGCAACATTAAAAACTTTCAAGAAATATAATACTTATCGATAACGTGGACTGAAGGCGACTTCAAACGCATTGTCGACGGATAAAGCCTATGAACTGCTACTGAATGACGATGCGTTTGAAGTCGCCTTCAGCGCACGTCATCGATGAGTATTATATTTATTAAAAGTTTTTAATGTTGCAAGAAAAACTATTGCGATTACTCTGTGACCTTTTAACTCAAAATTTCACGTAGAATCTGAATTTCAACAAGTGAAATGTTAATCTTTCTTTTTTAATGAGTTTTTCTTGCATGATACGGAGAGGATACGATGTGGATACTATAAGGATACGCTGTAGCGTATCCGCTCCGTTCGTTCGGTCCGCCAGGGATTTGGCAATTTCCACACGGGGCTATAATCATAGGCATGATAAGCGTACACGTAGAAGCTCTGGCAAGAGCGGTTAGTGTTAAAATAATTATTTTTTTGATAGCAATAGCCACAGTTGCCAACACACTATTCGCTCGTGAAGTCACACGAGCGGCTAGGGTGAATTCACGAGCGGGCAGTGTGTTGGCAACTGTGGCTAGTGCTATGAAAAATTTTTTTTTTCTAACACTAACCGCTCTTGCCAGAGCTTCTCCGTGTACGCGGAGACCGAACGAGATGCCTACAAAAGCCAGCCCCACCACTTACCACTGCAGCTGTACGCGACGTGTCCGTGAGCTCCACTGGCTCGTGCCTGAAAGTGTAGTGGTAAGTGGAGGGGGTGCTTTTCGTAGACGCATCCCCACTACTCAAATGCTGGCTTGCGGACTCTGCTACGGTCGTCCGTCTGTAAAATTCAGCTTCGACGCGCTAGGTTTAGGTCCCTTTCTTCGGGGACGGTTACATATATGTCAATGGGGGGCCCCAGCGTTGGACCTGATGAATTGCAGCGCGGGTCACGTAGGCCCTAGCAGGCCGGATTTTTTCCCGCAGATCGATTTACGTGACTTTTAGCACGGCTACATTTTCACCTATAAAATTGTATGCCGTTTCGTAAATTGGATTAGGATTATCCTTTTTTGAATGAAGAGAGAAAAAAAGTGTATGTTGGAGAATTCGTATAATTATTGCAAAATGAATGTAAGCTTCTTTTTCATACGGTACCGTATAAAAAAGAAGGTTATACAATTTAAAAACCAGAATTCCAAACTACCTAACTTTTAGGCCCTCATTAGAGACAAAAATAACCAAATTAAGTTTCTTTAATTGTGAATCTTTTTCATGCTTATTTTGCATATAATTATTCATGATAAAATATATTTCTTTTCGATCTTAATTTTAAAATTTTTTAAATGAGAAACTGAACTCATGATTCCGAAATAGATGGAAATTTGTGGATTGCTTTTTTTTCCTAATTGGAAAATGTAATAATCTAAATAGATTGGTTCATAATTTCCCATAAACATTAGATCTGAGCACTACGATCTATTTTCCTTAATATTCATAATTTACATATTTTCAGGTTTTAACAAATTTGTACACTTATACATGATATATGTTAGAATATTTTTCTAAAAAATGTCATCCTGGTACTTATTGAAAAATGAGGCTGCTAATAGGATGTACATATTATTTAAAATGTTATCCTGGTACTTATCTAAAAATAAGGTTGCCATATGGGATGCATATATTTTTCGAACTTAAAAAATCATCCATATGCTTATCAAAAATTAGTTGTTTTCTGAGGAAGATGCCACATATAAAATATGCATAATTGTTGTTACATGTGCCAACGAGTACCTTTTTAAGAATGTTATGCTAAATTTGTCTCAAAATTTCCTTATTTATGTCTTTTTATTTTCAGATCTTTTTTGATATCTTGTTTTTTGTATTCATTTCTGAATGATTGATAATGATTTTTGACCGATTTCTTATAGTTTGGGTTCTCCTTAAATCTGTAGAATTTCTTGTCACTTATCCTGGCAAACGAAAATCTATGAAAAAAGGGTCTCTTCTCTCTCTCTTTCTAAAAAGGGGGATGGAGCGATTTCAAAAACCTACAATGCCTTGAAAGTTTTCATGTTAGAAAGGAAAGTTAGTTGATCTCGTGACTTTGAATACTTCACTACGTATTTTTTGATAGTGATATTTTCATTTGAATACATTTTTTTTATTTGTTAATATATATAAAAATAAAATTTTCTCAATTTTTCGAGACTGTGCTTGTGACTTTCAACAGTATTTCAATTAGTATGAAAAAGTGTGGATCATAATATATATCTAAATATATATAAATATTATATATATATATATATATATATATATACTGGTTTTTTTTTAACTTGAGACAACAAAATATCTAAAAAAATACGCATCTTATGAAAAAAATATCCGTAATAAAAACGTTTTATTTTCGAGGGGGAAAAGCAACTTTGAAAAAAATTACCCCACCCCACACCCCAGGAGGCAGAGGGGGGGGGGGTGTTTTTTTCGCGAATCGAAGAAAATTTTTCGAAAAATATTTTTTGTTGTTAAATATTGACTTTTTAGTTAAAAATACGACTTTTTGGTCAAAAATTCATTTCCTTGGTTAAAAATTTAACAACTTTGTTAAAAGTTTCACTAATTTGTTGAAAACATTTCTTTTGTTAAAAATTAATTTTTTAGTTGAAAATTCGACTTTTTGGTCGAAAATTAATCTTCTTGTTTGAAAATTCAACTGTATGTTTGAGAATTGACCTCTTTTTTTAGAAAAGTATCCTCTTTGTTTGGAAAATCTTTTATTTTGGTCAAAAATTCATTTCCTTGGTTAAAAATTTAACTATGTTAAAAGTTTCACTAATTTATTAAAAACATTTTTTTTCTAAATTAATTTTTCAGTTGAAATTTCGATTTTTCGGTCAACAATTAATCTTCTTGTTTGAAAATTATTTTTTTTTGGTTGAAAATTCATTATTTTTGGTTGAAAATTTAGGTATGAAATTTGTTCAAACCTCCTTTTTTGGTACAAAAATATTCTTTCAACTGAAAATTGAACTATTTCATTTTTGGTTACAAATTTATTTATGTTTTAGTTTGCAAATTCATTCATTTCGATGAAAATTTAACTATTTTATTGATTTTTTTGTTTGAAAATTAATGTTTGAACTAAAAAAATGAAGTATTTCATTTGAAATTCATCTTTTTTGTTCGATTTTTATTTAATACTAAAACTTTTTTCGGTTCAAAGTTATACTACTTTGTTAAAAAGTAATTTTTTGGTTGAAGATTCATTATTTTGGTTGAAAAATTATCCATATGGCAGAAAATAAAACGATGTATTCATCTGACAAATTCGCTTTTTATATTGAAAGTTAATTTTTGCAAGAAAAAATTTAACTATTTCATTTTTGATTGAAAATGTTTTTTTTTTTTCAATTGGAAATTTACTTGTTTTGTTGCAAATTGAACTATATAGTTGAAAATTCAATTTTTTATTTAAAAATTTCACTATTCCATTTTTGGTTGCAAATTATTTTTTCTTTTTCAGTTGAAAATTTGTTTCCTTTAATGAAAAATTTGCCTTTTTTAGTTAGAAATGTTCACAAAAATTATTTAAATGATTATTAATTATTATAAATTTGCAAAGTATCATCGAAAATAGTAGGTAATCGAAAAGACATTCTTAGTTGACTCCGTAAACAAATTGAGCCTATTAGTGCAAAAATAGCTAAACTCTCAATTTGTTTATATCTGAATTCGTTTATGAAAATTGTTTAAATTATTAATAATTATTATAAATTCACAAAGCAACATAGAAAATATTTATCAGAAAGACATTGTTAGTTGACTCCGTGAAAAAATATTGCCTATCCAAAAGCCTATTCGCTGCAAATGGCCAATCTCTGAATTTTTTAATAAGGATTGTTGAAATAATCAATAATGATCAACTTTCCAAAATATCGTAATAAAGAGTCTTTAAACTATTCCATTTTTGGTTGAAAGTTTATTTTTTCAGTTGAATTTTTTTTTTTTTTTAGTTGAAAATTCAACAATATTCCTTTCTCCTTTTAGTGGACAATTTACTTTTTACAGTTAGAACTTCAAATATTGAGTAGAAAGTTTTTGTATTTATATTCATATTATTTATATCTTTTTTTTTTGAAAAAACGTCTTTCTTTCGCTTGAAAATTTATCTTTTTCAGTTGAAAATTCATCTTTTTTTGTAGGAAATTCTTCTTCTTGTTTGAAAATTTATCTATTTTTGCTTAAAATTAATTCTCTGATGAAAATTGAACTATTTTGTTGAAAATGTGTTTGTTTTTTTAATTAAAAATTAATTTTATAAATTGGAAACTTAAGTATAAGATGCTAAAATTTTCAGTTGAAAAATGTATATTTTTTCCGTTGAAAATTCATCTTCCTGTTTAAAAATTATTCTTCTTGTTTAAAAATTCATCTTTTTGGTTGATAATTAATTTTGTTTTTGTTGATAATGATAATTCAACTATTTTGGTGAGAAATAATTAAATAAATATTCAAATATTCGATTTTTGGTTGGAATTTTATCTTTTCCAGTTGAAAAATAAACCATTTGGTTGAAAATTCATGTATTTAAATGAAAATTTGTCTCATTCCTTTGAAAATGCATCTTTTTGGTTTCAAGTGTATCTTTTCGTTGACAAATTATTTACTTGACTCTAAATTTAACTATTTTTTTTAATTCGGTTTTATTTTGCATGAAAATTTACCTTTTTCAGTTAAAAATTCATCTATTTCAGTTAAAAATTCATTTCATTGATTGAAAATCCATATATTTTGGCCAAAAATTAATTTCTTTGGTAGACAATTTATAATTATTTATTGAATTTTTTTTTCAAAATTAATTTTTTAAACCGAAAACCTAAGTATGTATACTGAAATTTTCAGTTCAAAAATGTTTTTTGTTTTTGTTTTTGTTGGAAATTCGTCTTTTTTGTACAAAATCATTATTCTCGTTTGAAAATTCATCATTTCGGTTGAAAATTAATTTTTTAAATTTGTTAAAAATTAAACTATTTTGTTGAAACTCCTTTTTTTTTTGTTCAAAAGGTTTGAAAGCGATTGAAAAATGGCCGAATTTGTTGGAAATTATTTTTCGATTGCAAATTATTTACATTCTCATTCTAATGAGAAGGTATTGGTTTTATGTAAAATTTGACTTGGTCGGTTTTCATCAAATCTCCACGTTTTGAGACCCCCTGAGCCAGAAAAAAAGGTTTTTACCAAGGTGTCTGTCAGTCTGTCTGTCTGCCTGTCTGTCTGTCTGTCTGTCTGTCTGTCTGTCTGTCTGTCTGTCTGT
>CAKNXH010059999.1:45751-58962 GCA_932178445.1 Andricus quercusramuli | reverse complement strand
GTAGAAAAATCAGCTTTTTGGTCGCAAATTCAACTATTTGCTAGAAATTTAATTTTTTCTAGTTAAAACTTTATCATTCAAGTTGAGACTTCTTTTGTTGTTAAAAACTTGAACTTTTTTGTTAAAATTCATGTATTTTGATAAAAATACATCTTAAAAATTCGTCTTCCTTTTGTTTGGCAATTAAGTTTTTTACTGAAAATGTAACTATTCCATTGTTGCTTCAAAATTGATGTTTGTTAGTTGAAAATTAATTTATTTTGTTAAAAACTCGGCTTTTTTTGCTTAAAAACTCAATTATTTTAGTAAAAAATTCAGATTTTTGATTGTAAATAAAACTTTTTTGTAGAAAATTATCTTTTTTTTTTATTGAAAATTAATTTTTTAAACTGAAAACTTCAGAATTTCATATTTTGGCTTAAAAATTGATCTTTTTTCAGTTAAAAATTCATCTTTTTGGGGTTAAACATTGAATTATTTTGGTAGAAAATTCATATTTTTGGTTGTAAATTAAATCATTTTATAGAAAATTATGTTCTTTTTTTGTTGAAAATTAATTTTTTAAACTGAAAACTTAAGTATTCTATATTTTGTTAAAAATGTATCTTCTTTATTTGAAAATTCTACAACTTGGTCGAAAATTAATGTATTTTGTTGAAAATTCGATTTTTGTGGTAGAAAAATCAGCTTTTTTGTCGTTAAAAACTTGAACTTTTTTTTTAAAATTCATATATTTTGCTAAAAATATATCTTGAAAATTCATCTTTGTTTTGTTCGGCAATTAAGTTCTTTTACTGAAAATGTAAACTATTCCATTTTTGCTTAAAAATTCAATTATTTTGGTACAAAATTCATATTTTTGGTTGTAAATAAAACTTTTTTGTAGAAAATTAATTTGTTAGACCGAAAACTTAACAGTTCCACATTTTGTTGAAAATTCATCTTCTTTATTTAAAAATTCTACTATTTGGTTGAAAATTCATGTCTTTTGTTGAAAATTCAACTTTTGTGGTAGAAAATTTAGCTTTTTGGTCGCAAATTCAACTATTTTGTTGAAAATTTATGTTTTTGGTCGAAACTTAATCATTTAAGTTAAGGATCATTTTTTGATCGAAAGTTGAACTATTTATTTGAAAATTCATGTATTTTGCTAAAAATACATCTTGAAAATTCGTCTTTTTTTGTTTGGCAATTAAGTTTTTTTACTGAAAATGTAACTATTCCATTTTAGCTTGAAAATTGGCCTTTGTTAGTTGAAAAGTTATTTATTTTTATAAAAGCTCGGCTTTTTTGGGCTAAAAATTTAATTATTTTTTTGGAAAATTCAGATTTTTTGTTGAAAATCAACTTTTTTGTAGAAAATTATTTTGGTTAAATATAAATTTTTTTTAATTGGAAATTTAACAATTTCAATTTTCTTCATTTTTTTTGTAGAACTTTAATCTTCTTGGTTGAAAATTAATCAGTCCACGCGCCCTATGAAAAAAGGCTCATTTTGTGCACCAAATTTTACTTTAAATTTGACTTCAAATTTTTTAGTTTTAGCATGTAGAACAAAAGCCCGTATGTTTAAAACCAACAGTTTAGGAAGCATTTTGTGTTATCTGTATTAGCTGTGTTATCTGCGTGTTAATAGTTAATAATAGCAAAACCCGGTTTTCTGCTTATTCCAACGAACCTACATGTCTGTTAGAAAAAAAGTTTATTTAAAACATGTAAGGTTCGCAAATATCTACAAAATGAATGTGCAATTATTTTTGCAATAATCAAGCAACTAGTTTCAAACTTTCAGAAAATGGGAAGACTGAAAAATCCTGAAAAATAAAATTCCCGAATAATTAAATTCCCGAACTGGAAAATTTCCTAATAATAAAATTTCCGACAGTTTATAATATTATTACCGAATTTGAAAATTCCCGAATAATGAAATTCCTGACAGAAAATTGCCCAATTATAAAGTTTCCGAATTCAAACAATTAAACCATTTTTTAAATATATATTATTTATTCATTAAAAATACAATAGTCAAATATTTTTATCGAAAAAATATATTTATGGATGAACTTTTCTTTCAATTATTGTGTTTTTAAATTCAAACAGAAATTTTAGAAACTTTAAACATTAAAAATAAATTTTTCTCATAAAAATCTTACATTATTGTATTTTTAATCAATAAATAATATTTTAAAAAATTTCATTTTTAAATTCAGGAATTTTGTAATTCGGCACTTTTCTGTCGAGAATGTTCGAATTCGGTAAAATTCTTAGTTTCGCACGCGATTGAATTCCGAAAAAGCTTTAAATTTATTATAACATAAACTGTTCGGGAATTTTATTTGGTAACTTTATAATTCAGGAATTTTCCAATTTGGGAATGTTATTTTCCGAAAATTTTATTATTCGGGAATTTGACAGTGTTGGGAATTTTATTTTTTAAGAATTTTTTAGTCGTCCCCAGAAAATCTGCCCCTTGCCACTCTTGAAAAATGTGCAAAACTTCAGCCCAGCATAATTGTTAGCTTTCATGAAAACGCATTTGTTATTTAAAAAATTAACTATTTTTCAACGTCATTTCTACACGTTTGGCCAATAGGATATAAAAGTGGGGATTGTCCTCTACAGGAGTTATGTTATCAAGTACACTTAGCGGAAAAACGAGTTTTTATCATTAAATTGTATAAAAGTGACTTCAAAAAGACTGTATGTTTTTTCCTCATAAACAAATTAATCAACTCCGTCAATTTTCACTTCATGGAATAGGGATAAAATCCATTCAATGGATGCATTTTTTCACAAATTAAAAAAAAAATTGTTGTACTTAAAGAGGGGGCGTAGATAATATTTTTTTAAAAACAATTACTGCTACTGCTAGTTTAAACATACAAAGCTGACATCGACATCAAGTACAGAATAAATACAATTTTTTTACTTATTTGCAACTATTACTATTATTAAAAATTAATTAAATAACTAAAATAAAAAATAAATAAATAAAAATGAATAAATAAAATGATAAAATAAATAATAAATTATTTATACTTACAATTTTGTTATAAAATTTACGAGACACGAATCAAATAGTTTTAAACTTCAGGCATCAGCTATAATCTTTTGTGAGGCAATCAATCGATTTGTAACCAGCACGGAAAGCTAGTCCAAATAAAATAAATTGTCTGCATTTTCTGCGCGAAATTTCATAGGGAAAGTCAAGGAATGCCAATGAAATCCTGAAAGAATTAGGAAATTGTTGAGTATTTAAATCTATTTCTTTGATGAAAATTCTACAAATTTGTTTATAAGTCATTCTTTTTGGTTGAAAATTAACTTTTTTTGTTAAATACATCTTTTTTGGTAAAAAAATTAATCTTCCTGATTGAAAATTTATCTTTTCGGTGGAAAATTGGAATATTTTGTTGAAAAGGAGTTTTTTGAAATTGAATATTAATTGTATTTAACTGGAAATTAAACTCTTTCATTTTTGTTGAAAAATTACCTTTTTTGGTAGTACTTTAAACTTGTTGGTGAAAATTTAAATATTTTGTTGAAAATTCGTCTTTTTGGGTTAAAAATTCTAATATATTGGTAGAAAATTCATATTTTTGGTTGTGAGTTCAACTTTTTTGTTGAAATTTTTTTTTTTTTCAACTATAAATTTTACTATTCCACGTTTGGTTGAAATTTCATTTGTTTCTGGTTGAATTTGAATATTTTTGTTTGAAAATTCGGTCATTTGGTTGAAAATATATCTTTGTAAATTGAAGTCAACTATTTGGTCGAAAATGAATTATTTGGTTAATAATTCATTTTTTTGTCGAAGTTTCATCATGAAAAATTTAACATTCTTGGTAGAAAGTTAATATTCCTGGCTGGAAATTTATCTCTTTGGTTGAAACTTTGTAGTTTTTGGTTGACTTCAACTGTTTTTAATTCAAATTAAAATCTTCCTTGGTTGAAATATCAACTATTACTTTTTTAGTTGAGCATTCAACTTTTTTAGTAGGAAATTTAATTACTTTGTTAAAAATCCATATTTGTTGTTGTTGAACATTCATAATTTTAGTTCTAAATTCATCTCTTTGGTTTAAAATTTAACTGTTTTGTTTTAAATTCTTTTTTAACAAAAAATTGATCTTTTTGGTTTAAAATTAATCTGTTTTTGTTGAGGATTTAACTATTTTGTGAAAAATTCTTATTTTTTTGTTAAATTAACCTAATTCCGATTTAAAGTAAAATCTTTTTTGGTGGAAATATTAACTATTACATGTTTCATTGAGAATTCATCTTTTCGAGTTGAAAATTCGTGTATTTTTTAAAAAAGTCATCTTTTTGTGTAGAAAATTCATCTTCGTGGATGAAAATTGATCTTTTTGGTTAAAAATTCGTTTGTTTTATTGAGAATTATTTTTTAAAATGGAAATGTAACTATTTCGTATTTGTTGAAAATGTGTCTTTTTCAGTTGAAAATTGGTCTTTCCTTTTGGGACTTTAATGTTCTTGGTTGAATATTCAACTATTTTATTCAAAATGTAACTATTTTTTAAACCTGTAAATGTAACTATTCCGTTTCTTTTACAAAGTGTATATTTCTTAGTTGAAAATTCATTTATTTTGTTGAAAAATCGTCTTTGGGTAAAAAATTCTAATATTTTGGTAGAGAATTCATATTTTGGATCCAAAATTCAACTTTGTTGTAGAAAAATCGTTTTTTTTTTTGCTTTGAAATTCAACAATTTTGTTTAATATTAACTTTTTTGTCGAAAATTCATATTATGGGGTAGAAATTTCGACTGTTTTGTAGAAAATTCCTCTCTTTGGCTTGAAAACTGAACTATTTGGTTGAAAATTCTTTTTTTTTTCTTTTCATTTTCAGTTAAAATATCAACTATTTGGTTGCAAGTGCATGTATTTTTTTGCATTCCCATTATTTATCTCCTAGGCGTAAGGTTGCTTTTATATATGAAAGAAAAATTGATAACCGTCAGGGAAAATAAAATATTGGTTGGAGAAAATTCAGGGAATTCCGAAATTGGGATTTTGTAGCAACCCTAAAAGTATTTCCTTAGCTTCTACGTATATTTACTTTTCTGCAGTATTACTAAATGTAGAATATTTTTGTATTAAAGCCGAAAATGAAGTTAATTATGTAATTTAAAAAATTACCTACTCGTTTTCCGTGTATTATGTATCCATGGCATAAAATTGTATTAACTTTAGATCGCTGATCCCTATCGATGGCTTGAGGATCCAGACTCTGAGGAAACTAAAGCTTTCGTCGAGGCCCAAAATGCAATTACTACGCCCTACTTGGCCTCATGTCCTGCGAAGGAAGCCATACATGATCGTTTGAAACAGCTCTGGGACTTTCCAAAATATTCCTGCCCGACTAGGCATGGAAATAAATACTATTTCTACAAAAACACTGGTCTACAGAACCAAAGGTATTTTATTCTATTTACAGACTTAATAACTCTTTCCCCTATTTTCAAAGAATTCCTCCATCTCCCCTTGTTTTCAAGAAAATCCAACTATTTTTCATTGAAAGCTCAATTTTTTTGGTTTAAAAGTCTGTTATGTTTTTGGTTCAGAATTCATCTCTTTTGGTTGAAAATTTAATTATTTTTATGAAAATTAATCTTTTTTGTAGAAAACCCAACTGTCTTCTAAAAAAATTCCGCGTTTTGGTTTGAAATTTCAACTGTTGAGTTTTTGGTTAAAGTTTAATTTGTTTTGCTTGAAGATTCGACCACTTGGTTGAAAATTTATCTTTGTAAGTCAAAAATTCTACTATTTTGCCAAAAAATCATCTGTTTTGGTCGAAAATTCAAATTTTTTTGAGAGAAAATTTGTCCTTTTCGATCGAAAATTCATCTTTTTTGGTAGAAAAGTAATTTTTCTTCATTGAAAATAAACTTTCTTTTGGAAAATTCACATGTCTTCTAAAAAATTCGTCTTTTTGGCTTGAACATTTTTTCAAATAGTGTTATTGTACTATTAGTACGAACTTAATTAATAGAACTTAGTAAGAAAATCTAACTATTTTTCATTAAAAGTTCATTCATTTTTGTTGAAAAGTCTCCTATTATGTTGTCATTCAGAATTCATCTCTTTTGGTTTAAAATTATACTATTTGGTTGAAAATTCAATTATTTTCTTGAAAATACAACTGTGTTGCTGAGAATTCGTCCCTGTAAAATTAATTTTTTTTCCAGTTTAATCTTTTTGGTTTGAAAATTCGACCATTCGGTACAAAATTAATCTTTCCAGTTGAAAAATTCCACTTTTTTCTTTAAAAAATCATATTTTTTGGTCAAAAATTGAAATGTTTTACATTAAAAAATCGTCTTTTTGAATTAAAAATTCTCCTTCATTGGTAAAAGAATCATCACTCTTACTTGAAATGAACTTTTTTGTTGGAAATTCAATTTTTCGGGTTAAAACGCTTAGTATTCTTTTTTGTTTTTAAGTCAAAAATCCGACTATTTGGTTCAAAAATCATATTTTTTTGTCGAAAATTGAAGGTATTTGGATAAATTGAAAATTAACTTTTTTGTTGAAAATTCAACTTTCTCTTAAAAAAATTCGTCCTTTTTACTTTAAATTCCATCCTTTTTGATAGAAAAATCTTTTTGCTTGGTTGAAAATGAACTTATTTGTTGAAAATTCAACTAATAACATTTTTGACCATAAAAGATTAATTCTTAACCAAAAATTTAATAGTAGGCTTTTCAATGAAAAGAATGAACTTTCAACAAAAAATAGCTGGATTTTCTTTTGGGGTTCTATTAACTCACTGCATTTAAGTAGAAATATGAGAAAAACGGGAGAGACTGTGAAGCCTGCGATAAATAAATAGGAGTTTTGATCGTTCAGAGACTAAAGAATAACATTTTAAATAAACATTGAAGTTCGTTTTTAATACTTGTAAAATTTTAGGTTAAAAAAGGGAAAAATTTTCTGTAAAAAATCAAGTTAATTTTTCATTTTACGCAACATTTTAGGCCCTGGAGAAATTATAAAGTTGGAATTTTGTAAAACTAAATACTGAATAAGTATTACTACAAAAATAACCCCTTTTTAATCTTTTGACAGCATTTTTATTTCTCTCATCTACTTCTAGAAAATATGTAATTTAATTAAAGTTATTCTTTAAATTTGATATAAAGTGTGCTATATAATTTTTTGAGTACTAGAATTTAACAAAAAAACTAAAATCTTATAATAATTTGAAAAGAAAAAAATTAACTTAATAAAAAAAATTGTTCTATTTCCTATTTCACATCGCACCTCCTTCTATTCTTTATTTCCATTACTATATCAGTTTATTGCTTGACAAATTTTATGACAATTTTGACACTATTTTTTAAAATTCGTGACACTGTTTACACTATTTTTAATCTCTGAAGTGAGATCGAGGCCTGCGCATTGGAAAAATCAACTAATTGCCTGAACATTTGATTAATCTAATTTTTGCATATTTTCAGTGTTTTGTACGTGCAAGATAGTTTGAATGGAGAACCAAAAGTATTTTTAGACCCTAATGCGTTATCTGATGATGGAACCATATCTATTGCCCAGAGTAAATTCAGCGAGGATGGTAATATCTTTGCCTACGGATTGTCGGCTAGCGGATCCGATTGGAATAAAATTCATTTTATGAATACAAAGACTGGTACGATTGAACACACATTCCTCAAGGAGGTATGAGTCAATTCGGAAATAACAAAATCAGAGCCTGGTTTAACGTGAATTTTATATTTCTCATAGGTGAGAAGTACTCCGAAGTTCTGGAACAAGTAAGATATTCTTCTATAAGTTGGACACATGACAACCTCGGGATTTTCTACGGTCGTTATCCACATCAGCAATCTACCGATGGATCAGAAACAAACTCGAATGAGAATCAGAAACTGTATTATCACAGGATCGGTACTCCCCAATCAAAGGACGTTCTTGTTGTTGATTTTCCCGAAAATCCTCTCTGGAGAATGTAAGTTTTTCAGGCTTCAGAGCTGTCTCCTGTTTCCCCCAAAAGTCCCCTTTTTTTATTCTTGACCTCCAAAAGTCCATTTGAAGTGCCCCAAAAAATGTGTAATTTTGAATTTTGTAAATGCTATATTAAAACTTAAGTTCTTAAAGTTATGATTTGTTTTCTAAAATATTCAGTTTTCTTGTTATAATTATTGGATTTTGCAGTTTGAATGTTCAAGAAAGGATGCGTTAATCCACTAGACAACATTAATATTCAATTCATAGTTTAATAAATCCGAGAATAAATCGTTTTTGCTTGTCAATAATAAATTATGATTAAAGCTATAAAAATACATTTTGAAATAGAAACTTACAATTTTTCGAACCTGAATCACGGATTGAATATTTTTTAAATATTTGAAAATAATAAAAATGACAAAACATTTCAAAGATGAGCTCTGAACAAAACGAGTCAAATTTTCAACTAAATACTTACATTTTCAACATAAAAACGTATTTTCAACCCAGAAGATTAATTTTCTACCAAAAATGATGAATCCTCAACAAAATACATAATTTTTTAACCAAATAGTCAAATTGTCAACCAAAAAGATACATTTACTACAAGAAAAAAAAATGCAACGTAATACATACATTTTTAACCAAATAGTGGAATTTTATACAAAAAAAAAAGACGTAATTTCAATAAATTATGTAAGTTTTTAACTAAATAGTTTGAACAATGGATTTGATGTTAGCCCAAATTTTTAATTTAAAAACGAATTTACGACAAAACAGTTTGATTTTAAACAAAACAGTACAATTTTCAGTTTGAAAAAATAATTTTTAGAAAAAATAAACGAATCATCAACTAAAATTATGAATCTTTAACCAAAAAAATGAACTTTTAAAAAAGTAGTTCAACTTTTAAAACCATGGAGTTGAACTTATAATTATAAATTTTCAACGAAAAATGTAATAGTTGATAATTCAACAGAAAAATATTTTTATTTAAAATAAAAAAAGTTCTATTCAACAAAGACGAATTTTTAACAAAATACTTGATCCTGAAGTAAAACGGATCAATTTTCAACCAAATAGTTTCATTTTTAACAAAAAAATTGATTTTCTACCAAAACAGGTGAATTTTCTACAAACCAGTTAAATTTTCAACCCGAAAATGTGAATTTTTCACAAAATACATCAATTTTCTACCAAATAGTTAAATTTTTTACCAAATTGATAAAATTTTCTACACAACAGTTGGATTTTCAATTTAAAAAAAAAATCAGTCTAAGGAGAAAAAAAATTCAACAAAAATTTTAAATTGTCAAGTCAAAAAAATGGGCATCCAACTAAACAGTTGATTTTCAAACAAAATTTTCTACAAAAAATATGAATTTTCAACCAAGAAGATCAGTTTTCTACCAAAAAAGAGAAATCTTCAAAGAAATACATGAATTATTAACCAAATAGTTAAATTTTCAACCAAGAAGATAAACTTTCTACCAGAAAAAAATAATTTTCAGCAAAATACATATATTCTTAATCAAATAGTTAAATTTTAACCAAGATGATTAATTTTCGAACAAAATGAGGGATTTTCAATAAATTACATATATTTTAAATTAAATAATTTGAACAATGGATGTAATATAAGTTCAAATGTTATTTTTTTTTATTTTTGAAATTTTAAACTATAAAAGATCAATGTTAACAAGAACTGGAGTAGTTAAGTTTTTATTGAGGAGAATTAATTTTCAAATTGAAAAAAAAAATTTCTAAAAAGCAGTTTAATTTTAAACAAATTAGTTAAATTTTCAGTTACGAAAAATCATTTTGAACAAAAAAAAACGAAGTATCAACTAAAATTATGAATCTTCAACTGAAAGCAAATAATTGATTCCTCAACTTAAACGGATTAATTTTTAACCAAACAGTTACATTTTTAACCAAAGTATTGATTTTCTATTAATAAAGACTAATTTTAAACAAAATACATAAATATTCGACCATATAGTTCAATTTTTAACCAAATTGTTTAATTTCTAGCTAAAAATAAGAATATTTTAAAAACAATTAAATTTTTAACCCGAGAATGTGAATTTTAACCAAAAAAATTGATTTCCGATAAAATAGTTAATTTTCAACCGAAACAGATACATTTTTAACCAGTCAGTTGCATTTTTAACCAAAAAGTACGAACTTTTTACAGAGAGAGATTAATTTTCAAACCAAAAAGACGATTTTTCAACAAAAAAGTTAAATTTTTTACCAAGGAATATGATTTTTTAACAAAATGATTGAATTTTCAACACAATTATTCAATTTTTAACCAATTTTTAAATTTTTTTAATGAACGGAAAAGAATGAACTTTTAATAAAAACTAAAGAATAACATTTTAAATAAAAATTCAAGTTCCTTTTCAGTACTCGATCAATTTTGCGATACTATTTTGGCACTATTTAAAAAAAATTTGTGACACTATTTTCTATCTCTAAAGTAAGTCCAAGGCATGTATGTGTATTTATTGTAATTTATGTACATACTTCCTGGAATCCCCTAAAACTCTCTTATTTTTCTATTTTAAGCCCCTTGTTTCGCTTTAAATATTCTTTAGGATCACTGCGAAGCCTGGTATTTAGGTGATATAAGAAGGCGTTTTTATTATTTTTTTATTCAGTTCGGAGTCGTTTTGTGTACACAAATAAATATTGAAAGTAAAGGAATAAAAAATGTAAAGTTTCTTCATACTTCCAGAAATGCTGAAGTATCTGACTGTGGCAAATGGCTGATTGTTTCACCAATGAAAGATTGCAATGATAATCTGGTGTTCTTTACTGAATTGAAATCTAGTGCGGAAATTAAGGGTAAATTGAATTTGACTCCAATCGTGGAAAAAATGGAGGCAGACTATGATGTTAGTATATGTGCTTCATTTGTTTATAAATCTTCACCATTGCTAGAGTTTTTAAATTCATTTTTTTTTTTAGTATGTAACAAACGATGGTACAAAGGCAATATTCCGAACGAATAAAAATGCGCCCAATTATAAGCTGATAGCCATAGACTTACTGAACTACACGGAGGACAAGTGGACTGATTTGTTACCCGAACATTCTCATAATGTTCTAGATTGGGCGATGGCTGTAGATACTGATAAATTTGTTGTTAGTTACATCCAGGATGTTAAGGTATATATCCAGAGAATCAAAATTTTCTTCGAAAACAAAAATTGGGAAGCAATAATCTTTTCTTCTTAGGACGTTCTGCAATTGCATAGTTTGAAATCCGGTGAATTGATCAGAACTTTCCCACTTGATGTTGGAACTGTCGCAGGATTTTCTGGCAATAAAAAGTATTCGGAGATATTCTACCAGTTCACGTCGTTCTTGACGCCAGGAATAATATACACGATGGATCTCAAGAAAGATGACGCTCCCAAGGTATCATTTCATATCAATAAAAAGTAGCCTATTAAAACGTTAATTAGGTTGGTCAAATCTCTCCCCATTCCTTCATCCCCGTTCCTATCTTTGCACCCTCTCCTGTCACCGCCCCTCCCCTATCGCAACAACTAGCCACTTAAAGCGTTAATTAAGTCGGTCAAATCTCCCCTCCCCCTATCACTCCTCCTCCTCCACCCTTATCTAATCCTATCTTAGCACCTCCTCTTCTCACCGCCCCTCCCCTATCGCCAGAACTCTCCTGTCTGATCTTATCTTATAACTCCCTTCTCTTCGCTCCACTTCCCTACTTCTCCTGCCCATTCATACTTGCCCCCTCCCCTACCTACTATCTTATCATTTCCCCTCTCCCACTGCCCCTCTAAGAAGAAAAAAGGTAAACAGAAAGAGTTTAGTTTTCAAGCTGAAAAATCCAATGTTTTGGAAAACCGTTGAATTTTAAATTTAAAAAGATGGATTGTCAACAAGAAAGTTCGTTTTCGAACAAGAAAGTTGATCATTCAACCAAATAGTTGATTTCTCAACAACAAAAATTCATTTTGAACCAAAAAGTTGCATTTACAACGAAATAGTTGAATTTTCTAAGTACAATGGTGAATTTTCAACAAAATAGTCGAATTTTGAAACAAAAAAGATTACACTTAAACCAAAAAGACGAATTTTCAGCAAATAAGTTCAATTTTCCACCAAAAAATATGATATTTACGAAATAATTGAACTTTCAACCTACTCAGGTGAATTTTCAACCAAATAGTTGGTTTTTCCACAACAGTAAAATTAATTATCAAGCAAAAGGGGCGAATTTTCAACAAATTAGTTGAATTTTCAATTTAAAAAGATAAATTTTTAAGTAAATAGTTAAATTTTTGAATATAAAAGAAAATTTGTCAAGCAAAAATGGAATAGTTAACAAAATTAATTTTTAAAAAATGAGAAATTTCAAAATCCCCGACCAAAACGCATAAATTTTAACGAAACAGTTGCATTTTCATCTCAGTCAAGAGAAAAAAATGTCCTAAAATGTTAAATTTTCAAGCGGAAAAGGTGAATTCTTTACAAAATAGTTAAATTTTCCACCCTAAAATACGAATTATCAACCAAAATGTTAAAATTCGGCCAAGTAGTTGAATTTTCGACCAAAATAATAGAATTTTTAAACAACAAAACAACGAATTTTCCACAAAACAGTTGTATTTTCAACCAAAATAATAGAATTTTTGAGCCAAAAAACACGAATTCTTTACACACTTGAATTTTCAAACAGAAAAGACGAATTTTATAAAAAATAGTTAATTTTCACCAAAAGAGTTCATCTTCACCAAATCAATTTCCAACCAAAAAGGGAATCATTAAATTTTCAGTTCTACAAATTTCTTTTCAACAACAAAAAATGAATTTGCAACAAAATAGTTTCATTTTCTACTAGGGGCGAGTTTTATAACTGATAAAATAAATTTTTAACGGAAATGATAGATTGAAATGATGATTCGAATTCAACCAAAATATACGAATTTTCAAAATCCTAAACCAAAACAGATTAATTTTTTAAGAAACAGTTTCATCCTTTAACAAAAGAAGGTAACATTTCTACCAAAATATATAAATTTCCAAACCAATAAGGCTAATTTTCAACAAACGAGTTTAACTTTCTACAAAGAAAAATTTTTCAGTCGATAGAAAAAAAATTTTTTAACCAAATTATAGAATTTTTAAGCTAAAAAGGCAAATGCTCTACAAAACACTTAAACTTGTAACTTAAAAGTTCACTTTCAACC
>CAKNXH010059999.1:20202-45741 GCA_932178445.1 Andricus quercusramuli | reverse complement strand
AATTGAATTCAGAACGAAAAACGTAATAGTTAATATTTCAACAATAAAAAAATTTTAATTTGAAATAAAAAACAGTGGAATTCAACAAAAAAAAACGACTTTTCAAAATCCTAAACCAAAACAGATTAGTTTTTTAAGAAACAGTTTTATCCTTTAACAAAAGAAGGTAACATTTCTACCAAAATATATAAATTTCCAAACCAAGAAGGCTAATTTTCAACAAACGAGTTTAACTTTCTACAAAGAAAAATTTTTCAGTCGATAGAAAAAAAATTTTTTAACCAAATGATAGAATTGAAAGCCAAAAAGGCAAAGGCTCTACAAAACACTTAAACTTGTAACTTAAAAGTTCACTTTCAACCAATTAATTGAATTTTCCACCAAAATAATAGAACTTTTTACCCAGAAAGATGAATTTTCCAATAACATAGTTGAATTCTCAAACTAAAAAGACGAATTTGATACAAAATAGTTAAATTTTCTACAAAAATAGTTGAATTTCTAACAAAAAAGTTAATTTTAATCAAAATCGTTGAATTTTCAACTAAAAACGATCAGTTTCCAACAAAAAATGGAATTTTCAACCAAAATAATGAATCTTTTAAAAAATTGAATTCAGAACGAAAAACGTAATAGTTAATATTTCAACAATAACAAAATTTCAATTTGAAATAAAAAACAATCGAATTCAACAAAAAAAAGCGACTTTTCAAAATCCTAAACCAAAACAGATAAAATTTTGAACAAAAGAGTTTCATTTTCTGTGAAGAAAGATGGTTCAATTGAGAGAGAAATTGCAACCAAATTGTAGAATTTACCAACCAAAAAGGCGACTTCTCTACAAAACAGTTATTTTTTTAACTTAGAAGTTGAATTTCAACCAAATAATTGAATTTTCTGTAAAAATGATGAAAATTTTAACCCAAAAGGACGAATTTTCCACAAAATAGTAGGATTTTCAAGTGAACAAATGAATTTTCAATAAAATAGTTCGTTTTTCTACCAAAAAGTGGAATCTCAAACTGATAAAATGAATTTTTAACAAGTTAGTTCAATTTCCAACCAAGTAATTCCATTTTAAACGAAAAGGATTAATTTTGTACAAACGAAAAATTTCAACAAAAAATGGAATAGATAAATCTACCAATAAAATGAATTTTTAATAGTGTAGTTTAACTTTCAGCCGAGTAGTTGTTTTTTTAACCATAAAAGATTAACTCCCAACGAAAAATGTATTAGTTGAATTTTCAACCAAAAGTAGAATATTTCAATATTCTGTCAAGAAAATTAACTTTTAATAAAAGAAACAAAATTTTAACAAAAGAAAAAAATACGAATTCTCAACAAATCAGTTAAATCTTCAACCGGTAAAATGAATTTTTGACCAAAGACCATTGAATTTTCAACAAAATAATTAAATTTTAAAGTAGATCTTTTTTAAGAAAGAGATTAATTCTGATCTAAAAACATAATTGTAGACTTTCGAATAAAAAGAATTAACTTTCAACGAAAAATAGTTCAATTTTCTTGAAAACAGGGTAAAAAGAGGAATTCTTTAAAAAAGGGGAAAGAGTGTGAAGCCACGGGTACAAACTCTTACAGTTTCGGTTTCGGTATATTTAAAAATGATTTTATTGTTTTTTTTTCTAAATTAAGATTGAAAAGAATTTCATTTCAACATGAATAATTTTTGCAAAATAAGCAAGAAAAAGATTCATAATCAAAAAATAAAATTCAAAAGCAACCTAACTTTTCGGCTCATTACAGAGAAAAATAACAATGAAAAAAGTGCGAGAAAAAGGGAAAAAGTAAATTAATTCTTTCCAATCAGCAGGGTTACTTATGAATAATTTAAGATTTCTTTAAATTGAGTTTACATTTTTTACCTCAATTTTTTTGTAAGAAATCTTTCTTGTCATACAAAATTTTTGTAAAAAAGAATGTATTGAATTTTAGTGATTTTATAAATGTTTTTAAATATTTTTGATTGTTTTCTTTTCCAAATTGGACAATTTAATAATCTAAATAGGTTTGTATCAGAATCACCCACAAAAAATAAGGTGATTGTCTTTAAATTTGATTTGATTTGACTGTTCATCTCAGGTGCATAGGGAGATCAAGGTAGAGGGCTTCAACCCTAGTTTGTACAAGACTATTCAAGTTTTTTACACCAGTAAAGATGGTACGAAAGTGCCCATGTTCATCGTCATGAAAGAGGTAACTATACGTTTTATTGTTAAAAGTTGTTGAAAATTAAATTTTAATAGTCATTTAAGATTGTTATTGAAGATTACGTAACTTATTTTTTCAGGACGCTAAACTCGATGGCTCAATGCCAGCCTTACTTTATGGATACGGTGGATTCAATATCAGCACTCAACCATCTTTCAGCGTTTCGAGACTGGTATTCATCCAGCACATGAATGGAGTATTAGCAATCGCCAATATTCGTGGAGGCGGGTGAGAATTTAAAAAAAAAACTATTCCAATATTTTTTCTTTTTTAAAGAATCCCCCTTTTTTCCTGTTTTCAAGCAACTTCTCCTTTTTCGTTTCTTTTCGCTTAAAAGCGAATTGAATTGATCGAACATAATAAGAAAATCTTACTGTTTTTTGTTGAAAATGAATTCTTTTTAATTTAAAAGTCTACTTTTTTTTGGTTCAGAATTCATCTCTTGATGGAAAAATCAACAGTTTTGTTGAAACTTCGCTTTTGGGTTGAAAATTAAATTATTTTGATCAAAAATTGCTCTTTTTTTTGTTCAAAATGCAACTGCTTTGTTAAAATTTAATTTGGTTTGGTTGAAGATTCAACTATTTTGTTGAAAATTCGTTATTTTTTTTGGTTGTAAATAAAAAGTTTCAACAGAAAATTTAACTTCCATTTTTTGTTAAAAATTGATATTTGTAATTGAAAAATGATCTTTTCTAGTTGAAAAATCAAATGTTTGGTTGAGGAGTCAACTATTTGGTTGAGGGTAAAACTATTTTGTTAAAAAATGTCCTTATATATCAACTATTACATGTTTCGAGAATTCATCTTTTTTGGTTAAAAGTCCACTTCTTGATTCAAAGTTGAACTATGTATTTTATTAAAAATTCATTTTTTTATTAAAGATTTATCTGTTAGTTGAAAATTCATCTCTGCTTGAAAATGTACTTGAAAATGTTGAACTACTTTGTTAAAAATTAATTTTATTGGTTAAAAATTCGTATTTTTTTCTTGTGTGAAAAATGCAACTACCTTTTTGGAAGTTATGCTGTTTTTCTTTAAACTATTTTGTTGAAAATTGCTAATTGGTTGAAAACTCGTCTTTTTTGCTTGAAAATTAATATTTTTAACTGGCAATTTACCTTTTCCTGTTTTGGTTAAGAATTGATCTTTTTTGGCTGAAAATTCATGTATTCTGTTGAGGTCTTTTTTTTTGTAGAAAGTTAATCTCTTTTGTTGAAAGTTCAACTATACTTGGTTAAAAATTGAACTATTCTGTTGAAAATTCGTTCTTTTATAATTTATATCAATTATTACATGTTTAGTTAAGAATTCATCTTTTTGGTTGAAAATTCCACTACTTGGTTTAAAGTTGAACTACTTTATTACAAAAATAATTTTATGGGTTGAAGATTTAACTACTTTCTTCAAAATTCTTTTTTTTTTGTCAAAATTATTTTTTTTTTACTTGAAAATTTAACTATTCCATTTTGGGTTGAAAATTTATAATATATTTATAATATATAATGGTTGAAAATTATACTATCTTGTTGAAAATTTAATTATTTTGTAGAAAATCCAGGTATGATGTCCAACGTCATATTTTTAATAGCATTTTTTTAATTAGTTTAAAATTCATATATTTTATTGAAAATTCATGTTTTTGGTTTCAAAATTAACTTTTTTGTAGACAATTTGCCTTTTTGTCTTAAAAATTCAATAATTTGGTTCAAATTTGTTTATGTCTTGGTTGAAAAATCTTCCTTGGTTGAAAATTCATCTTTTTGATTTGAAAATTCATTTCTTTTGGTAGAAAATTGATCTTTTTTTAAATAAAAGTACAACAATTTGATTAAAAGCTAATCTGTTTTGGTTAAGGATTATACTATTCTGTTGAGAAAATTCATATTAATTTTCGTTGATATAACTGTTTTTGATATATAATTAAAAACCTTTTTTGATTGAAATATCAACTACTTGATTGAACTTCTTTGTTGCAAATTCATTTTCTTATTTGAGATTCACCATTTTAGTTTAAAATTAATATCTTCAATTCAAAATTTGTTTTTTTGTTTATAATTCATTTTTTTAACTAAAAATGTAACAATCCCATATTCGAAAATTCATCTATTTGGTTTAAAATGTATCGTCATTTTTAGTTGAAAAATGAACTATGCGTTTAGTTGAAAATACAACTACTATGTTGAAAGTTTAATCATTTTCTTGAAAATTCAAGTATGTTGTTAAAAAGTTATCTTTTTTGGTCGAAATGTTGACTGTTTTGTCGAATATTCATCTTTTTAGACAGAAAATTTGTCGTTTAGGCTTGAAAATTCAACTATTTGGTTTTCGATTGAAGTTTAATTTTTTATATTTGAAAATTTGACCATTTGGTTGAAAATTCAGGTTTGTAGTTTGAAAGTTGAACTATTTGTTCAAAAATTCAACTATTTTATTGAAAATGTAATTAGTTAGTTGAAAATTCAACCACTTTACTAAAAAGTTATACTTTTTAGTTGAAAACTCGTTGTTTTGGATAGAAAATTTGTTCGTTTAGATTAAAAATTCATCTTTTTTGGTTGAAAATTCAACTGTTTTGGATTTAAAAAAAAATCTTTTCTTATTGAAATATCAAATATTATATTTATTGTATTGAAAAAAACTACGTGGTTGAAAATTCGTTTTTTACTGAAAATTAAATTTTTGAACTAAAAATTTAACAATTCCATTTTTGGTCTAAAAATGATCTTTTTTATTTGAAAATTCATCTATTTGGTTGAAAATAATTGCTGCTGTCTTTAGTTGAAATTTAATCTTTTTTGATTGAAAATTCGATAATTTGGTTGAAAATTCAACCACTTTATTTGCGTTCAAACTCATGCTCTTTAGTCGAAAATTCGTCTTTTTAGATAAAAAATTCGTCCCTTTGGATTGAAAATTCATCTTTCTTGGTTAAAAATTGACTTTTTTATTGAAAATTTATCTTTTCGTGTTTAAAAGTAGACTTTTTTCTGAAACATTCGACTTCTTAGCTTGAAAACTCAACTCTTTCGCTGAAAATTAATCTTTGTGTAGATAATTCAATTATTTTGTTGAAAATGCGTTTCATATTGAATTTAATATGGTAACTATTCAATAATTTTACGTAAAAGAATTTATTCCCCTTATTTTCGTGAAAAATCATCCTATTTCTCATGTTTTGAGAGCATTTTGGGCTCTGAAGTCTGCGATTATCCAAATGAAATTTTCTTTGACAAGTAAGGTCAAATTGTACATCTAAAAATATGTATAATTTAGAGAATACGGTGAAAAGTGGCACAACGCAGGAAAGATTTTCAAAAAGCAAAACAGCTATGATGATTTCCAAAGCGCGGCTGAATACTTAATCGAGAATGGATACACAAGCAAGAAGAAGCTCACGATTCAAGGAGGCAGCAACGGAGGTCTTTTAGTTGGTGCCTGTATGAATCAAAGACCAGATCTTTTCGGTGCTGTGATTGCTCAAGTTGGGTATGTTTCTATTAATTATTTTTTCAAAATATCCGAAAAGATATCCTTTATATAAATGTGCCTTAGGGTGCGCAATCTAAATAAAAAATTGTTAATTTTGCTAACGCTATTTCCTAAATTTCTGTCATTTATCGAAAAAATACTGCAATAAATTTTTTTTTAAGTTGATTAAAGGTTCCGCTAGGAAGTTTTAGGTCTGAACATGAATTTTCTTTATTTTCAATTTTTTTTTAATTCAAATTTAAGGCTAAGAAATTCTTTCACACATAGAAAGTATTTGGTTATTATTGAGGAATGAGTCTTAAATTTCGTAAACACATTTTTTAAAGATGTTATTGTAATTTCATTCAAATGAATGGTCTAAAATGACCCATGAACATTTTTGTTTCCTAGAATGATATACACATTATTTCTTCTAAAAAATAAAAAAGAATTCTCCGTAATGAATAAGTTTAAAATATTTTTACCTAGTGGCAGAAGAAAATCTTTAGTTGTCAAATACACAAAAAATACGATTACGTCTTTGAATTCCTTAGAATTCTTTCGAATTCACGCTGGATTTTTGAAATTTATTTAAATTCTTCTAAATTTACTCGATTCTCATCAATTCAATCGATATTTTATATTTTATTTCTTATTTTTTGAACTCTCCCTGAAGTATCTTAAACTCACCTTAAATTCTTAACCATTTCATAAAATTCTTTTAAATTCTATTAATATATTTTTTTAATTTATTTCAAACTTATTGATATGCAATGAATTTTTAAAATATTTTTGAATGGTTTTTAATTTTCTTTTGAATTATTGAAAAATTTACATGAAATTTTTGTAAATTCCATTAAATTCTTCTCATTTCTGTCGAAGTCTCCCCGAATTCTTTTGACTCTCATTTTACTGAATTCAATTTAATTTTTTCGGATTTAAAAAATTTGGTTCTGTTCACTTGAATTATTTTAATATATCCTGAATTCTTTTTAATTCATCCTATATAATATATTCACATGAATTCCATCGAATTCTCTTCAATTCACTCCGATTTCACTGAAATTAATGGAATATTTTTAATATTTTTCATTTCACTTGAATTCATTTGGAATTTATCCTGTATTCTTATTAATTTACCCTTATTTTGTTTACAATTCTTTTGAATTTTTTGGAATTCATTTAAATCCTACTGAATTTGCTCGATTCTACTCAATGAAATGGATTTTTTCAGTTTATTTTAATTCATCCTGAAAAATACTATACATCTTTGAATTATTTGGAATTCACCCTAAATTTTTTGGAATTTCTTTGAAATCCATTGAATTTAAATAATTGGATACTGATTTTTTTAAATTATTTTGAATTCTTTGGAATTCACGCGATTCTACTCAATTGAATGTTTTTTTTTCTTCCAATTCGCCTTGCAGTCTTTTAAACTCCCCATGAATTCTTAGGTATTTCATCAAATTCTTCAGAATTACCTTGAATTTGTCTAATTTCACTCAAAAGTTAATGAATTCACTGACTTTTGTTAATATTTTTTTATTGTTTTCAATTCACTTGAATTTTTTAAAAATTCGCCTTAAATTTTTATGGAATTACATCGAATTCTACTCATTTCCCTTATCTTCCTCTAAATTCACTCAAATTTGATTTAATTCATTGGTTTTTTGTATACTTTTTGAATTGTTTTCAAGTCATGTAAATTTTGTTGAATTTGACCTGAATAAATGCCTGTTAACTCCCATTTTACTGAAGTCAATGGATTTAACCAATTTTTTTGCAATACATTTGAATTGATTTGAAATTCATTCTGAATTCTTACTAATTTATCCTGATTTCTTTTTAATTCTTTAGAGTTTACTTGCATTTTTTTTAATTCACTTAATTCTACTCAATTTAATGGATTTTTAAAGATTTTTATTTTATTTTTTGTAATTCACCGAGGTCTTTTAAACTTACGTTGGATTCTTATGCATTTCATCAAATTCTTTTTAATTCCCTTCAAGTTTTCGAAATTCAGTCTGAAGTTAATGAATTCAATGCATTTTTTTATTCACTGGATTTTATTACTTCTCTTTGATTTTTTATGATGTTCATCAAATTCTTTTCATTTGTCTTATGTTCTAACATCACTCGAATTTTATTTAATCAGGTGGTTTTCTTTATATTTCTTGAATTTTTTTTCCAATCAACTTCAATTCTATTGAATTTGCCCTGAATTCTGTGTACACCTATTTTACTCAATTGAATGGAATTTTTTTATTTTTGAAATTTCGTTCAATTCACTAAAGTTCTTATGAATTTTGTCAAATTCACCAGGAATTCTTATATATTTCATCGAATTTTCTTGTATTCAAAAGAACGTTAGTTGTATCCTTAATGCGTATTAGTCAATTTTAGTCAATTTTAGTCACGAAATACATTTGAAAGTACTATAGGAATCTTTAAACTACAACAAATGTGTATTTCACAATTCACGATTTTTTCCGTCATCCGGTATGAATATTTTTAATTTATTTATTCAAAAGAATATTCTCTTTATATTGTAAAAGAAGTTCTGTGCATATTATTGCAGGAAAAAAATGTTCAGGGACCATTTCAGACCATTAATATATCTTCAAGAATTTGTTTTACTGCATCATACAATTATTCTGAAGAATTCTTAAGGATTATTCCTCAATAAATAACAAATATTTTTTAGCAGTGAAGGAATTTTTTAATCCTTAAATTTGTAGTTTTAAAAAAATCAAAGAAAATTAATTTTCAGACCTAAAACAGCCTAGCGAAGCCTCTAAAAATGTGCTAAAACTAAAATAAAATTTATGGCCGTATTTTTTCACCAAAAAGAAGAAATTCAGGAGGTAGAATTAGCAAAATTTAAAAATCCAAACTCTTATTAGGCACCTTAATGTACCTAAATCCTTTATATTCTCGTTTGTTTTCAGAGTGATGGATATGCTGAGATTCCATAAATTCACAGTTGGATATTCATGGGTCTCAGATTTCGGCAGTTCAGATGATGCGAAACAGTTCCAAAATCTTCTTAAGATTTCTCCACTTCATAACGTGAAACCACCGAAAGATGGAGGACAATATCCAGCAGCTTTGTTGCTTTCAGCCGACCATGATGATCGTGTTGTTCCTCTTCACACCTTGAAATTCATAGCAACCCTCCAGCACGAACTTGGAAACTTACCGCAGCAGACTAATCCTCTGCTCGCTAGAATAGACACTAAAGCTGGGCATGGACGTGGAAAATCTACCTCTAAAGTGGTAAGTAATTTTATTCATATCCATCTTTTTTGCACATGCGAGTTCAGAAAACACTTCCACTCTTCTAAAACTCAGTGCAGTTTATGCAGGCCTCGGACTCACCATAATATTTGACATTTTTGTGAGCGATTACACTATTTTGCTGTCCTACTATTTCGGAGAAAACGACACTTAAGAGTTTTATGTGTCACTAATGGGTAGAAAATTATTCTCTTTTGGTTGAGGATTCAGCCATTTTGTCGAAAATTCGTTTTTTTGGTAAAATTCAGCTGTGATTGATTTCAAAATAATATTTTTTTTGGTTGAAAATTTAACTACTTGGTGGAAAATTCATGTATTTTGGTAGAAAGTTCAACAATTTGTAGGATTTTTGTTCTTTCTTGGTTCAAAATTCGGCTTTTCCGATTTAAAACTTATTTCTTTCGTTAAAAAAAATCTCATTTTGTTTTCGTTTCAAAATTTATCTCTTTTGGTAGAAAAATCTCTCATTTGGCAGAAAAATCCAATATGAATTGGTTGATTGTTCAGCTCTTTTGTTGAACATTCATCTTTTTTGATTGAAAATTTAACTACTTGATTGAAATTTGAACTGTTTTATAAAAATTTCAGTTTGGTTGAAATTTCATCATTTTTAGTTAAAAATTCATCTCTTTGGTTGAAAATTTAATTATTTTCTTACAAATTGATTTTTTTTGGTAGAAACATGAAATATTTTGGTAGAAAATTCATATTTTCGGTTAAAAAATTAAACTCTATTGTTAAAAAGTGTTGTTTTTGGCTCGAAAATTAATCCTTTTGGTAAAAAAATTATCTAGAGGGTTCAGCAGTTTTGTTGAAAATTCGACATTACTGGTTGAAAATGTAACTAGTTTGATAGAAATACTGTTTCATTCCTAGGTACACAATATATTATTTGATGAATTATCATCTTAGTTATTTTGATTTTTAAATGATTAATTTAAGTTTAAAAAATTAATTTTCAATTTAAAAAAAAACGAATTTTATTCTAAATATTCGAATTTTCAATAAAAAAGAAGAATTTTCAACGAAATTTGTAATTATTGATATTTGAACAAAAAATATTTTAATTTAGGATAAAGAACAGTTTTATTTTAACCGCGAAAAACGAATTTTTAACAAAATACTTGAATCCGATTCAACTTGAACTTGAACTTGAACTGAAACCGATTAATTTTTGACTAAGAAGTTGCATTTTTCACCAAAAATATTAATTTCAACACAAAAGATTCACAATATACATCAATTTTCAACCAAATAGTTGAATTGTCCACAAAGAAGATTAATTTTCTACCAAAAAGACGAATTTTCAATAAATTCTATAAATTTTCAACTAAATAGTTTGAACAACGGATGTAATGATTATCCATATTTTATTTTCTTACCTTTTAGTTTATGTTTTTTTGGTTTCTAAGTTTTTTAAATTAAATATTCAAACTTTCAACCAAAAATTGAGTACTTATATCATTTAAGAGAATTGATTTTCAGTAAAAGAAACGAATTTAAAAATTAAAAAAAAAATGAATTAAAAATAAAAAACAGTTTTATTTAACCATCAAAACCGAATTTTCAACAAAATACTTTAATCAACTAAAACAGATTGAGTTTTAACTGAACAGTTGCATTTTTAAACAATAAAAACAATAAAATTGATTTCTGAACAAAAAATATGAATTTTCAAGAAATAAATACATTTTCAACCAAATGGCTATATTTTCTACCAAATTGCTAAATTTTCTAGCCGAAAATACGGATTTTCCACAATACAGATGAATTTTCAACAAAAAAGATCATTTTCAACCGAAACAGATTAATGAAAGATGAATTTCTAATCCAAGAACATGAATGTTCCACACAATAAAAAGTAAAAAGATTAATTTTCAATTAAAAAAGACGAATTTTTAACCGCAATGGTGAATCTTCAACCAATACAATGAATTTAGTGGAATTTTTAAACTAAAAACTAGTAATTTTTACCAAAAATGGATTTTAATTTAAGAGAATCAATTTTTACTTTTGGAATAGAGAAACTAATTTTGTACCAAATAGTTGAATTTTTAACCCAAAAGGATGATTTTTCTATAAAAAAGTTTAAGTTTCAAACAAGCAATTGCAGTTTTAACCAAAAAATGTATTTCCTACCAAAAAAGACGAATTTTCAACCAAATAGTTAAATTTTTTACCAAATTGTTAATTTTTTTAAACTAGACAGTTCCAGTTTTAACTTAAAAAGTTAAAAATTCTACAGAAAGAGGTGAATTTTCTAACTAATGAGATAAATTTCAATAAAATAGTTGAATTCTCAACCAAGACGTATGACTTTTAAACAAATTTGTTGAATTTTCAACAAAATAATTAAATTCTGAAAAGACTGTGAAGCCTGCGATAAAAAAACAGGAATTTTGATAATTTAATAACATCTTAAATAAACATTGAAGTCCATTTTTAATCATTTAGAACTATTAGGTTAGAAAACTGTTAATTTTGCTTAAGAAATAAAGTTAATTTTTCATTGCACACTTTTAAATTTGGACTACATATAAGTAAGTTTAATACATAACAAATTCTGTGAAACTAGTTTAACACTATTTTCAAATTTGAGGCATTATTTACGCTATTTTTGATTTCTGAAGTGAGCCCGAGGACTGGTTATGCCCATAAAGGCTGGAAATAAAATCTTTACAATTCTATTACAGATCGAGGAATATAGCGACATCTTAACATTCATCGCCAAGTCGCTAGACTTGGAATTTAAGTCTTAGTTTTTCAATTATGGCAAATGATGACCTAGCAATTAAATAACGTCATTTGTTTAAAACAGTTTTTCTACATTTTAAGTGTGGTGATCGACGTTGAATATTGAATATAAGTTTGTGTCGTTTTGATGGACTTATAACTATGCAAATGAATTTGTATGGTTTCATTACTATTACTACGTTTTTATTGATAATAAATAAGAAAGTTACAATCTTCTCTTTACCATTTGTGTTGTCAAAAGATTTTATTTTCTCTTATCACTTTGGTTCTTTATCATTTAGGTAATGCATTATTTTATAAATTTATCGAAGGTTCGTTAAGTTTAAGAACTAGTTTTTTTGTCATTATGAAAGAGCAATTTACATTACGATAGAATAGAAACACGTAAGTATTCTTAATTTTATTAAAAAATAAAGACGTTTAGGTCATTGTATATCCTCCACATGTTTGCATTAACGAACGACGACGACCGACAGACACCGACGTAAAAACTAGTTTTTTTTACTGAGGGGGCCTCAAAACGTCGACATTTGATTGAATCCGCGAAAGTTATTTTTGACATAAAACTTTATATATAAATATTTAAATATCTGATTCGAGGATAAATACCTTCTCATTAGGATGAGAATTTAAAAAACTTTAATTACACCATATAGCAGAAATACTATTACGTTCAATCAATGTTGCGAAAGAATAGCAAAAGTGATGACCAATTTGAGAATTTTGAGCCATCATTTCTACAAGGGAGTTCAAAGTTTTGGAACCGTTGGTCTTCTCGATGAATTCATCGAAAAATTTCTCAAGGTACATGTTCTTATTATTTTTAATAAAAGTATCTTAGCGATGATAAATGTCTGAATTCGAAATTATGGGGTTACGAAGTTAGATAACGTTTAGTGCGTTTTTAAAAAATAAAAAGTCTACTATTATAATTTTGGTTCGGAATTTATCACGTTTGGTTAAAAATTCTAGTATTTGGTTTAAAATTTAATTGTTTTGTTGAAAGTGGAACTGTTTTGTTAAACAGACATTTTTTTTGGGTCACAAATTTAACTACTTGGTTGAAAGTTGCGCTACTTTGTTAAAAATTCATTTTTTTGGTTGAAGATTCATCTCTTTGGTTGAAAATGTAACTATTTTGTTGAAAATTCTCTTCATTCTTGGTTGAACTTTAATTTTTTCAACTAAAAATTTAACTATTCCATTTTTTGTCGAAAATTTATCTCTTTTCAGTTAAAAATTCAACTGTTTGGTTCAAAATTGGTATTTTTTTAGTTGAAAATTCAAGTATTTGCTTGAAAATTCGTCCTTTTTGGTAGAAAATTAATCTTTTTGATGGAAAATTCAAATACTTGTTTCAAAGTTAACCTCTTATTGAAAATCCATTTTTTGGTTTAAGATCGATCATTTTTGGTTCGAAGTTCACATCTTTGGTTGAAAATTGAACTATTCTGTTGAAAATTCGTTTCGTTCTTGGTTGAAAATTAATTTTATTAATTGAAAATTCAACCGTTTCATTTTTGGTTGAAAATTTATAAATTTATCTTTTTTAGTTTGAAATTAAATTATTTGTTTTAAAATTCGTCTTCTTTGGTAGAAAATCAATCTTTTTGGTTGAAAATTCAAACAGTTGGTTGAAATTTAACGTCATTTGTTGAAAATTCATTGTGTTAAAGACTGATCATTTTAGTTAAAAATTCACTTCTTTTTGGTTGAAAATTAAAAAATGTTGTTGAAAATTCGTCTTTTTTTGTTGAGAATTAATTTTTTTAACTCAAAATGTAACTTCAATTTTTGGATGAAAATTCAACTATTTGGTTCAAAATTTATCTTTTTTGGTTGAAAAATCAACTATTTCGTTGAGAATTCGTCTTTTTTGGTAAAAAATTGATGTTTTAGGTTAAAATTCAAATAATTGGTTGAAAGTTGAACTCTTTTGTTGAAAATGCATTTTTTTACTTAAGATTCATCATTTTAGTTAAAAAATTCATCTGTCTAGTTGAAAATTTAACTATTATATTGAAAATTCCTTTTTTTGTTTGCGAAATAATTTTTCAAACCGAAAATTCATCATTCACATTGTTGGTTTATAATTTATTCCTTGTGAGTTAGAAATTAAACTATTTCGTCAACAATTTATGCATTTTGTTGAAAATTCGCCTTTTCTTGTTGGGCTCAACTGATTGAAAAATCGTTCTTCTTTTGTTGAAAACTATCTTTTTAAACTGAAAATTTTACGTTTTTATTTTTGGTAAAAAAAAGATCTTTTTTTTAGTTAGAAATTCAACTATTTGGTTGAAAATTCATCTTCCTTGATTGAAAACTAACTTTCTTGTTGAAAATTCATCATTACCGTTTTTAAAGTCATCTGTTTTCCAAAAAATTCGACCTCTTAGCTTCAAAAGTTAATTCATTTGTTGAAAATTAATCTTTTTTGGTAGCAAATAATTTTTTTTCAAATTATCTGTCTGGTTGAAAGTTCATGTATTTTGTTAAAAATTGGTCTTTTCGTAGAAAATGAATCTGCCTGGACGAAAATTCATTTTTGTAGGTTGAAATTTCAAGTAATTGGTTGAAATATCATTTCTTTTGCCTGAAATTCAACTATTTGGGCATTAATTAAACAGTTCGGTTAAAAATTAAGTTCATTTCCGAATTTTCCTGAAAAATCATCTTATTTTCCCTGTTTTGAGAGCATTTTTGGCTGTAAAATCTGATATTTTGATATTTTTAATGATTTTTGATTGATTACCGAAGCTTCCAGATCACCACATGATTACGTAGGCGTGTTGGACACGAACTTGCTGGGAAAAACCCATTAACATAATCAACAGTCGAAATCTTGGTATTTTCCATTGGAGATTCAGAGAAGAAAAATCTGTTAAAGAACGCTTACCATCGTCGCAGTTTTGCAGGTGAGCCTTATTTATTTTCCTGAATTTATTTCCATTCTGTTTATTTATTTCTATTTTAGTTCTTCATTTTGAGCCTACATTTTCAACTGAAAGAATGTTAAAATTCAGTTTCGAAGGTTTAAATAATTAAAAATGTGCACGTGTAATTGAAAATTTGGGATAAAAAGCGTTCTAAGTTGGCCAACTGTAAATATAAATTAATTATTAGTTTTTAAAATTGAACTGTAGTTCGAGTATTAAAAATTAACAATAATTGATTTTACCAGATAATTTTGAATCTGTTGAAAATTAAACAATGTACAGAATTTAACGTTGAAACAAATATAAACGTCCGTTCGTAACCTTACTATTTTCAATGTTTGAATGATTACAACTTAAATGATTCATAATTAAACTCTTTCTTAAATTGCAAATCCTATTCAAACATTTTGTGAGTCTAAAATATTAAATTTTTTAACCCATTCAGTTAGAAAAATTTAAGAAAATAACAAGTTTTTAATATTTAGCTGAATATTTATGTATAAATAACAATTAAAGAATAATTAATTAACAAAGAATCGAGTAAGTTTTAGAAGATATTTAGAAGTTTTGAAAAGATTGAAAAATAATTCAAATCTTCATAAGATTTTCGAAAATTTTATAACAAAATGTAGATTTTTGAACATTTGGAATAAAAAGTTCAGAAGCTTTTTAAGCATTTTGAAAGGTGTTTAAAAAATCAAAAAATTTATTAAGATTTCTAGGAAACTTGAAAACGATTTTTTTATTTTGAAAAATTAATTTCCAGAGAATATTTAAAAAGATTTCCAAAATTCTCAAAAAAGAATTTGCAAGATTTTAAAGCAATTTTGTTAATATTGCAGGATTTCAATCAAATTTTAGGAAAAATTCAAATCATGTTAATGATAATAAGAAATTTAAAAAAATAATTCAAAATTTGAAAAGAATTAATAAACTAAAACAAAATGTAGATTTTTTAATCTTTTTAAATCAAATTATGAAGATTTTCAAGGATTTTGAAAGCTTCCAAGATAGTAAAATATTTTCCTTAAGATTTCTGCGAAAATTTTATATAATTTTTTATTTTGAAAAAATTATTCCAAGAAAATATTCCAAAATGATTTGAAAATAAATTTCATCTATAATGTATAACAATTGAAAAAGTTTAATTTTAAACACTTATTTTTAACAGAGAAAATTCAAATTATAAATGATTCTTTAATAATAAAGGCAAAAATTCTGTTCTTAACTTCTTAACCATATGTTTAAAAAAACGTTTTTGATAAAAAAGAAAATTTTGATTGTAAATGTTTTTTAATATTAGGAAATAATTATACTCTTAACATTTGCTACTGATCTATAATTTGATAAAAAATGATAGTAATAAAATAATTTAAAATAATTAAAAAATGTACAATATAGATTTTTTAACATTTTGAAATAAAATTTTAAAGCATCTTAAGTTCGTTCTTTTTATGAATTCAACTGTTGTTTTATTTAAAATAAAAATATTTTGGAAAGTATTTAATATTTTTTTGTTAAATACAATTGGTTGAAAATGAATACTTTTTTGTTGAGGATTCAACTATTTTTTTGAAAATTCGTCTTTTTTGGATGAATCCAACTGTTTTTGATTAAAAATAAAAATATTTTTGGATTGAAATATCAACTATTACATTTTTCATAACCGATTGATTGAAGATGGACACTTTTGTTGAAATTTTGATTCGACACATCTGAAATTTTTTTAAATCTTTTTGAATTTTCTTAAGAATCTTAGGGAAATTATATTTATATAACCTTACAAACAAATAGACATAAAAAATAAATAGTTATTCGAAATTTTTATTTTGTATTCAAAATTATTTGTCTCAAATCCTTCAGATTTCCGGTATTTTGAAATTCTAATGATTATAATTTGGATCCAATTAATGATGGGCATGATTCCAAATTCGAAATGACAAAATCTAAACCTATAATTATTTATTGTCGAAATTATTTCATTCTTTAGTAATATATTCTCTTCATTATTTTAGCTTTATTATTCTTCAAAAACTGGAAGCACTGGGATCGTTAGGAATATAATTGGTAGCAATTCGAATTCTGCAGGTGTTTAAAATGCATAGGTCAGTACTTTTATTTTAAAATTAAATAAAATTTTTTGGTAATTCTTAAAGAAAAATTGATTATCTAATATTAACAACCATCAGATTTAATGATTATAAATAGGATCCAATTAATGACAAATGTGATCCTGAACTCAGTATGACATATGTCTATAAGAACTGCTATAATTGATTTTAAAGAATCTGAATATTTATATTTAATTCGTAATTTATAATTTTCAGTCGGAAAAGCTGGTTCGAATAATATCGCCTTCAAGCAACGAAATTGGTATGTAAATATTATTTTTCTTAAAATTTCATTATTTTGATTTAAATCATTTTTTTAAATTGCTATGATTATAACTTGGATCCAATTTATGATGGAAATGATTCCAAATTCTAAATGATAAAATTTAAACCTATAATTATTGATTGTCAAAATTATATCCTATTTTAGTAATATATATTTTTGATTATTTCAGCTTTATGATTCTTCAAAAAGTGGAAATACTGCGATCGTTAGGAATAGAATTGGTCACACTCGAATACTGAAGAAGGTGGTGTACAAGCGTAGGTCAGTACTTTTGTTTTAAATCAAATAATATTTTTTGTAAATTCTTGCAAAATTTATTATCTAATATTAACAACTGTCAGATTGAATGATTATAATTGGGATCCAATTTATGACGAATATGATTCTGAATTCTGTATGATATATATCTATAAGAATTGCTATGATTGATTTTAAAAAATCTGGATATTTATATTTAATTCGAAATTTATAATTTCCAGTTGAAGAAGTCAGTTCGAATAATTTCGCTTTCAAGCAACGGAATTTGTAGGTAAATATTGTTTGTCTTGATGAATCATTATTTTGAATTTAACAATTTTTTAATTGCTATGATTATAACATGGATCCAATTAATGATGGACATGATTCCAAATTCGAAATGAGAAAATTTAAATCTAGAATTATTTAGTTTCAAAATTATTTAATTCTTTAGTAACATATTCTCTCACATATTTCAGCTTTATAATTCTTCAAAAACTGAAAGCACTGCGATAATTAGTAATGGAATCGGTAGCCATTCGAATTCTGAAGGTGTTGCACAGGCGTAGGTCAGTACATTTGTTTTAAAATCAAATAATATTTTTTGGTAATTCTTGCAAAATTGATTATCTAATATTAACAACCATCAGATTTATTGATTACAATTAGGATCCAATTAATGACGAATGTGATTCTGAATTCCGTATAATATGTCTATAAAAATTGCTATAATTGATTTTATGAAATCTGCACATTTATATTTAATTCGACATTAATAATTTTCAGTCGGAGAAGCCAGTTCGAATAATTTCGCCTTCAAGCAACGAAATTTGTAGGTAAATATTGTTTGTCTTGATGAATCATTGTTTTGATTTAAACGATATTTTTTTAATTGCTATGATTATAACATGGATCCAATTAATGATGGACATGATTCTAAATTCGAAATGAGACAATTTAAATCTAGAATTATTTATTTTCAGAATTATTTCATTCTTTAGTAACATATTCTCTTAATTATTTCAGCTTTATAATTCTTCAAAAACTGGAAACACTGCGATAATTAGGAATTGAATCGGTAGCCATTCGAATTCTGAAGAAGGTGTTGTACAAGAATAGGTCAGTACTTTTGTTTTAAAATCAAATAACATTTTTTTGTAATTCTTGCAAAATTAATTATCTAATATTAACTTCTGCCAGATTTAATGATTATAAATAGGATCCAATTAATGACGAATGTGATTCTGAATTCTGTATGATATCTATAAGAATTGCTATGATTGATTTAAAAAAATCTGGATATTTATATTTAATTCGAAATTTATAATTTTCAGTCAGAGAAACCAGTTCGAATAATTTCGCCTTCACGCAACGAAATTTGTAGGTAAATATTATTTGTCTTGAAGAATCATTATTTTGATTTAAACTATATTTTTTTATTTTCTATGATTATAACTTGGATCCAATTAATGATGGACGTGATTCCAAATTCGAAATGAAAACATTTAAATCTAGAATTATTTATTTTCAAAATTATTTCATTCTTTAGTAACGTATTCTCTTAATTATTTCAGCTTTATATTTCTTCAAACACTGAAAGCACTGCGGTAATTAGGAATGGAATCGATAGCCATTCGAATTCTGCAGGAGGTGGTGCACAAGCGTAGGTCAATACTTTTGTTTTAAAATCAAATAACATTTTTTGGTAATTCTTGCAAAATTGATTATTTAATATTAACAACCGTCAGATTTAATGATTATAATTAGGATCCAATTAATGACGAATATGATTCTGAATTCTGTATGATATACATCTATGAGAATTGCTATGATTCATTTTAAAAAATCTGGAGATTTATATTTAATTTGAAATTTATATTTTTCAGTCAGAGAAGCCAGTTCGAATAATTTCGCCTTCAAGCAACGAAATTTGTAGGTAAATATTATTTGGCTTGAAGAATCATTATTTTGGTTTAAACCATTTTTGTTAAATTGCTATGATTATAACATGGATCCAATTAATGATGGACATGATTCCAAATTCGAAATGAGAAAATTTTAATCTAGAATTATTTAGTTTAAAAATCATTTAATTCTTTATTAATATATTCTCTGAATTATTTCAGCTTTATAATTCTTCAAAAACTGGAAACACTGCGATAATTAGGAATGGAATCGGTAGTCATTCGAATTCTGAAGGTGGTGTTGTACAAGAATAGGTCAGTACTTTTGATTTAAAATCAAATATTATTTTTTTGGTAATTCTTGCAAAATTGATTATCTAATATTAACAACCGTCAGACTTAATGATTATAATTAGGATCCAATTAATGACTAATATGATTCTGAATTCTGTATGATGTATGTCTATAAGAATGGCTATGATTGATTTTAAAAATCTATACATTTATCTTTAATTCGAAATTCATAATTTCTAGTTGGGAAAGCTGGTTTGAATAATATCCGCTTCAAGTACCGAAATTTAGAGGTAAATATTATTTCAAGGAATTTTTTCGAGAACGTGTTTAATTCAACTGTTTTTTATTTTAAATCTGATTGCTTTAGTTGAAAATTCAAGTGACAGCTTGAACATTCATGCTTTTTGTTGAAAATTCGTTGTTTTTTTGTTGTTGAAAGTTAATCTTTATGGTTGAAAATTCATCTTCTTGCTTGAAACTTCAACAGTTTGTTTACAATTTTTTCTCTCTTTTGACTGAAAAATTAAAATTTCTTGGTTGAAATATCAACTTCTTGATTGAAAATTGATCATTTAAATTGAACATTCATCTCTTTGGTAGAAAAATGAGACATTTTCTTAAAAATAACTGAAAATTTAACGTTTCCATTTTTGGTTAAAATCGATCTTTTTTAGCTTAAAATTCAACTATTTGTTTCAAAAATTGTTTTTTTTTTTTTTTTAGTTGAAAATTCATGTTCCTTGTTGAAAAATCGTCTTTTTGATAGAGTGTTCTTCTTGTTTGAAAATGAATCCTCTCCTTTAAAAATTCTTTTTCTGTGAAAATGTATCTTTTTCGTTTAAAATTAAAATATCCACGTTAAAAATTCATCATTTCAATTGAAAGTTCAAATTTTTTGTTTAAAATTCAACTACACATTGGAGTTAGAGATTCATAATTTTAGTTGAAAATTCATCAGTTCCATTTGAAATTAATTTTTCCAACTGAAAAAATAGCTATTCCATTTTTTGTTTAAAATTGATCTTTTTCAGTTAAAAATTCAAGTACTATTTGGTTGATTTTTTTTTTAGTTGAAAATTCAACTATTTCGTTGAAAATTCATACATTTTGTTAAAAAATCTTCTTTAATGATAGAGATTTAATCTTCTTGTTTAAAAATTAGTCGTCGAAAATTTAGCTTTTTAGTTTAAAATTCAAGTATTCCAGTTAAAGATTCATCATTTTAATTGAAAATTCATCTTTTAAATTCAAAATTAAACTAGATTCCATTTAAAAATTCACCATTTTAGTTGAAAATTCATCAATTTGATTCAAAATAATATTTTTTTAACTGAAAATTTATCTTTCCATTTTTTGTTGCAAACTGATCTTTTTTAGTTCAAAATTCAACTATTTACTTGAAAATTTGTCCTTTTCAGTTCAAAATTCATATTTTTTTTTTCATAGTTCGAAAATTCAACTATTTGGTTCAAAATTCATCTACCTTGTTGAAAATGAAATATTTTTGCTTGAAAACTTAGGAAGTTGAAGCATTTTAAATTGTATTTTATATAGTCCACACATTCATTTTACCTAAGTAGGGGAGGCCGGGGCGAGATGAGCATAGTTGTAATTTTCAGTGAAATATTTGAAATCTATTGTAGTTTTTAAAAACGTAAGTGGTTCTATACATACTATGAACCTTCATCTATCAATTTTATCAAAGACTCAGTGTTCCAAAAATAGTAATTGCGGTAAAAATATGAAACTTATAATTTGTGCACACGTCTCATCTCGCCCCATGTTCTGGGGCGAGACGAGACACGTATTGGGGCGAGATGAGACACCTAAACTATTTATTAGTTTTTGTTAGTAGAAGATTATTTTTCGTGTTTTCCATACACATGAAAAATTATTTGAAGTATTCTAATAATGGAAATGAGTATCATGACAAAATATAATTGTTTTCACGATTGAGCAATATCATTATTCAAACCAATTCATGATCTGTAAAATGTGTAACAAATAATTTTGTGAGGTGTCTTATTACTTAGGGAAAGGGTTTTATAAATATTTGAAAGTATAAATGCATTTAATGGTTAATTATTTCAAATTTTTCCTTTATAATATAACTTTTATAATTTCAAGATGAATAAACATTTATTTGAAATTTTTCATTTGTAACATATTTCCAAAACAATTTTTTAATAATTTATAAACTGTTTTTATAAAATTCACACGTAAAAACCATAATTTTCCCCTGCATAAAAATGGGGATTTTTCTGAAAAATTGAATGAAATTACTTTAAATATAAATTCTAGAATTCTTCTGCTACTTGTCATTTTCAAAATAAATAAAAATTTCGTTTTGAATATGCTGAAAGAACAATTCAAAAAATAAAATGTATAAACAAACCTAATTGCGGGTGCTCTGACACTAGAATTTCTTTAAACATCAGCTTTTACAACATCGATCATGGACTTTTCTAACCACACATGTCAGATTTTCTTTTTTAACTTTCCACTGTCGAAACTCTCCTTTAAATTTTTATCTTTTTTCAAAAATTTCACTATAAACGACTCAAATCTTGCGAACAGAAACTTTTCTGCCAGCTCCATAAAGAGGTTATGACAAGCAAGACAAGAGCGTCTCATCTCGCCCCACGAACTCGGCTCGTTTTGCCCCAAATCACAATTATGATTAAAACTTTAATATTACCTGTTTTTATTAATTAATTGTGTGTAAATGCGTTAGTACATTCAAAATCGATGAATAAACTTCATGACAAACCTTAGTTTACAAATATTATCTGTTTTTTCCAATCATTTCTGTTCGTTTTATTATATCATAGAATAACAGGATTCATGTGTTGAAATTTCAATCATTTTTATTTTTACTTTACCTACTTTATTTCATTTTTTTCTCTTTCCGATAAATGCAATATCATTATTTATGCCATTTCTGAAAAGAACAACAAAAATCACATATTTTGAGAGAAAATTCCGTGTCTCATTTGACCCCATATGCTCATCTAGCCCCGGTCTCTCCTAAGCTCAGCATTTTAAAGAAAAGAAAGAAGATAGAACTTTAAAAAAAAGAAAATAGGAAAAAAAGAAGATAGGACTTTAGGGATAAATTAAAAAAATTATTAATTAAGCTTTTAGTATTATTTAATTTTTTGATGGTGCAATATATTTTAGAATATATTGTAATATGGTTTCTTGAAGCTTTCTAAATCAAATTTATTAATTGAATCCCTAAAAATTGAAAACAAAGGTTACTTATAATAAACTTGCGTAACTGTATACGTATTTGGAGTCGATTGTTTAAAAAAATTCGAAATATTTTATTAGCTCAGTACTATAAAAAATTAATGACCCTGTCATTATTTTTATTAAAACCATTTTTTTTATAAATTACTATGATTATATCTTGGATCCAATTTATGATGGACATGATTTCAAATTCGAAATGAGAAAATCTAAACCCATAATATTTAGTATTAAAATTATTGTATTCTTCAGTGATATATTATCTTAATTATTTTAGCTCTATATTCCTTCGAAAACTGAAGCTCTGCGATCGTTAGGAATAGAATCGGTTGCCATTCGAATTCTGAAGAAGGTGATTTACAACAATAGGTCAGTACTTTTGATTTAAAATCAAATAACATTTTTTGGTAATTCTTAAAGAAATTGATTATCTAATATTAGCAACCGTCAGATTTAATGATTATAAATAGGATCCAATTAATGACGAATGTGATTCTGAATTCTGTATGATATCTATAAGAATTGCTATGATTGATTTTAAAAAATCTGGATATTTATATTTAATTCGAAATTTATCATTTTTAGTCAGAGAAGCCAGTTCGAATAATTTCGCCTTCAATCAACGAAATTTGGAGGTAAATATTATTTATCTTGAAGAATCATTATTTTCATTTAAACCATTTTTTAATTGCTATGATTATAACATGGATCCAATTAATGATGGACATGATTCCAAATTCGAAATGAGAAAATTTAAATCTAGAATTATTTATTTTCAAAATTATTTCATTCCTCAGTAACATATTCTCTTCATTATTTTAGCTTTATTATTCTTCAAAAACTGGAAGCACTGCGATACTTAGGAATGGAATCGGTAGTCATTCGAATTCTGAAGAAGGTGTTGCACAGGCGTAGGTCAGTACTTTTGATTGAAAATCAAATAACATTTTTTTGGTAATTCTTAAAAAAATTGATTATCTAATATTAGCAACTGTCAGATTTAATGATTATAATTAGGATCCAATTTATGATGAATGTGATTCTAAATTCTGTATGATATGTGTCTGTAAGAATGGTTATGATAGATTTTTAAAATCTGGATATTTATATTTAATTCGAAATTTATAATTTTTAGTCAGAGAAGCCAGTTCGAATAATTTCGCCTTCAATCATCGAAATTTGGAGGTAAATATTATTTATCTTGAAGAATCATTATTTTGCTTTAAACCATTTTTTAAAAATTGATATGATTATAACTTGGATCCAATTAATGATGGACATGATTCCAAATTCGAAATGAGAACATTTAAATCTAGAATTATTTAGTTTCAAAATTATTTCATTCTTTAGTAACATATTCTCTTAATTATTTCAGCTTTATAATTCTTCAAAAACTGGAAGCACTGCGGTAATTAGGAATGGAATCGGTAGCCATTATAATTCTGAAGAAGGTGTTGTACAATAATAGGTCAGTAATTTTGATTTAAAATCAAATATTATTTTTTGGTAATACTTAAAAAAATTGATTATCTAATATTAGCGACCGTCAGATTTAATGATTATAAATAGGATCCAATTAATGACGAATGTGATTCTTAATTATGTATGATATGTATATAAAAATTTCTATGATTGACGTTAAGAAATCTGGATATTTATATTTAATTCGAAGTTTATCATTTCTAGCTAGAAAAGCTGGTTCCAATAACATCGCCTTCAAACAATAAAATTTAAAGGTAAATATTATTTGTCTTGAATCATTTTTTTGATTTAAATCATTTTTTTTAAATTGCTATGATTATAACTTGGATCCAATTAATGATGGACATGATTCCAAATTCGAAATGAGAAAATTTAAATCTAGAATGATTTAGTTTCAAAATTATTTCATTCTTTAGTAACATATTCTCTTAATTATTTCAGCTTTATAATTCTTCAAAAACTGGAAGCACTGCGATAATTAGGAATTGAATCGGTAGCCATTCGAATTCTGAAGAAGGTGTTGCACAGGCGTAGGTCAGTACATTTGTTTTAAAATCAAATACAATTTTTTGGTAATTCTTGCAAAATTTATTATCTAATATTAACAACCATCATATTTAATGATTATAAATAGGATCCATTTAATGACGAATGTGATTCTGAATTCTGTATGATATATGTCTATAAGAATCGCTATGATTGATTTAAAAAATCTATACATTTATCTTTAATTCGAAATTTATCGTTTCTAGTTGGAGAATTATTCAGGGTGTCTATTCCACTTGGAAAACTTAGAAAACGTGGTCTGGCAAAACCTGGAAATGTCGGGAAATTTTTCGAGAGCATGCTATTTTTTCAATTGCAATATAAAATTGAATAACAATGATTTGTTTTTGTTTAAAATTCATTTTTTTAACTGTAAATTTAACTATTTTTGTATTGGAAATTGATTTTTTTTAGTTAAAAATTCATGTATTTTTTTGAAGATTTGTTCTTTTTGGTAGAAAATTAATCTTCATGATTGAAAATTCAAGTTTTTACTTGAAAATTCAACAGTTTTTTTACAATTTTTTCTATCGATTGACTGAAAAATTAATTTAACTCATGTTGAAAAGTCGTCTTTTTGCTTGAATTCAGCTGTTTTTGATTAAAAATTAAAAACTTTTTTGGTGGAAATATCAACTGCCTGGTTGAAGATTCACAATCTTAATTGAAAATTCATCTATTTCGTTCAAAAATGAGCTATTTTCTTGAAAATTCGTTTTTTTTATTTATGTTTT
>CAKNXH010059999.1:1912-20192 GCA_932178445.1 Andricus quercusramuli | reverse complement strand
GTATTTTGTTCAGAAAACATCTTTTGTGGTAGAAATTAATCTTCTTGGTTAAAAATTCATATTTTTGTTTGAAAATGCAACTATTCCAGTTGAAGTTTCAGCATTTTATTTGAAAATGTATTTGTTCGATTTTAGCTGTTTTTGATTAAAAATTTTTTTTTGTTTGGTTGAAATATCAACTGCTTGGTTGAAGATTCACCATTTTAATTGAAAATTCATCTATTTGGTTGAAAAATGAGCTATTTTCTTGAAAATTCGTTGTTGTTTTTTTTAAATTATGTTTTTTTTTAAATGAAATTATAACTACGATTCAAATTAAATATTTCATCATTTTAGTTGAAAATTCATCTCTTGAGCTGAAGATTAATTTTTTAACTGAAAATTTAACTATTCAATTTTAGGTTGAAACTGATCTTTGTTATATAAAAATTAATGTATTTTGTTAAAAATGTATCATTTGTGGTAGGGTTTCTGGGTTAAAAATCCATATTTTTGTTTGAAAATTCAACTGTTCCAGTTGAAGATTCATCATTTGTTTGAAAGTGCATCAGTTTGATTTTAAATTACTTTTTTAACTAAGATTTAATTATTCCATTTTCGGATCAAACTTGATCTTTTTTAGTTCAAAATTCAACTGTTTGGTTGAAAACTTGTCTTTTTGAGTTAAAAATTCATGCATTTTCTTGAAAAAATTTTTTTTTTGTAGAGACTTAATCTTATTTGATAGTTCATCTTTTTGGTTAAAAATTAAACTATTTGCTTCAAAATTCATCTCTTTTGTTGAGAATGCAATATTTGCACTTGAAATGTTAGGAATTTGAAGTCGTTTAAATTGAATTTAATAGAGTACCCATATTAATTTTACCTAAATATGCACTGAGTTTTAAGTGTGAGAAGATAAAATAAAAATTTGTTTAATTTATTATTCAAATTCATATTCCGAGTCGATTGTTTCAAAAAATGCGAAATTTTCTGGGAATTTTTTACCAGGATTTGAGTAGACACCCGGCCATTTTTTTTATTTAAACCATTTTGTTTAATTGCTATGATTATATCTTGGATCCAATTAATGATGAACATGATTCCGAATTCGAAATGAAAAAAAACTTTTAATTATTTGTTGTCAAAATTATTTTATTCTTTAGTAATATATTCTCTTAATTATTTTAGCTTTATAATTCTTCAAAAACTGGAAGCACTGCGATCATGAGGAATGGAATTGGTCGCCATTCGAATTTTGGAGGTAAATATTATTTCTCTTGAAGAATCATTTTTTAATTTAAATAATTGTTTTCAATTGCTATGATTATATCTTGGATCCAATTAATAATGGACATAATTCCAAATTCGAAATGACAAAATCTAAACTTGAAATAATTTTTCCTAAAATTTCTTTCATAGTTTAATAATATATTATCTTCATCATTTATTTAGGTATATTTAACTTCCAAAACTGGAAGTAGTGCCATGTTGTGAACTGAATCCTCAAAAAATCGAATTCTTTAAAAAGATAAATCAACACACATATAGGTAATTATTTTTGTTTGGCCCAATTAACAAATTTTATAGGTAACCTAGTCAATTTTGGAAACTTTGTCTGCCTAATATTAATCAGGATGCTTACCTGACTGAGCAAACCGGGAATTTGAATTGGATTAAAAATAATATGCATATTAAAAGCCGTTTAATATATTTTATTACTCGAATTCTGAGTTAGAAAGGAAATTTGATGAATAATCATATTTCTCTCTTGGAATAGGGAATTTTCTAAAAGAATTGAAATTCTAAGTTGGGATAGAGGATTTAAGCAAACGATTATAATTTCGACTTTGAGACAGGGAATTTTTCAAAAGATTTTTACTCGTAAATTTTGTAAATAAATATAATTCTGTCATGGATAGAAATTTTTGGAAATTAATTTAATTGTGACTTTCTACAGGGAATTTTCTAAAAGAAATATAATTCTTTGTTCCAAATCAGAATTTTTTGAATGTAAGAATTGTTTTTGTTCGCAATTAAAAATTTACTAGAATAAAAAATTGTTCTCTTCCAAATTTTAGAAAAAGTGAGTTCTGCTTGTAACTAAGAGTTATTATTTGACAAAGAATTTTGGACATGGAAATGGAATTTTGAAAAATAATTTGCTTGCTGACTTATAAGAAGATAATTTAAAAAGATCCCTTTTCATATTTAGAGTTTCATTCTTTTACAAAATTCTCTGTTGAAAATCAGAATTATAATTATTCGTATGACCAAAAATTATCTAATCTTCCAACTCAGAATTATAATTTTGTTCACCAATTGAACTACTTTATTAAAAACTCATTCTTTTATTTTAAGATTCATCTCTTTGTTTGAAAATGCATCTTTTTTTATTTAAAATTCAACAATTCCAGTTGAAGATTCATCATTTTAGTGGAAATTTCATCAGTTTGGTTGTAAATTAATTTAACTGAAAATTCAACTATTCCTTTTTTTGGCTTTGAAAATTAATCTTCATTTAAAGTTAATTTCTTGGTTCAAAATTCAACTCTACTTGGTTAAAGGTCTAATTATTTTGTTAAACATTCTTTTTTGTTTCTTGATTCATTTCTTAGGTTGGAAATTGAACTATTTTGTTGAAAATTCATTTATACTTGGTTAAAAGTGGAACTACTTTGTCAAAAATTCATTTTATTGGTTGAAGATTAATCATTTCAGTTAAAAATCCATCTCTTTAGTTGAACAATTAACTTTTTGATTCCAAATTCGTCTTTTTTGGTTGAATCCTTTTAACTGAAAATTGATCTATTCCTTTTTTGGTTATAAATTGATCTTTTTTAGTTGAAAATGCATGTATATTGTAATTGAATCTTCTACTATTCCAGCAGAACATTCATAATTTTAGTTGAAAATTCGTCATTTTGGTTTGAAACTCAGTTATTTCAGTAGAAGATTCATTATTTCGGTTGAAAATTCGTCATTTCGTACGAAAATTCAACTATTTTGTTGAAAAATCGTTTGCTTTTTTGTTGTTGGAAATTTATTTTTTTCCAATTGAAAATTTCACTGTTCTATTTTGTCTGAAAATGATATTTTTTAGTTAAAAATTTAACTATTTGGTTATAAATTCATGAATTTTCTTGAAAATTCATCTTTTTTCGTAGAAAAATAATCTTCCTGATTGAAAATTCATTTTTTTTCGAAATTGAACTATACTTCGTTGAAGTTCTAACTATTTTCTTAAAAATTCATTTTATTTGTTGAAGATTCATCATTTTAGTTGAAAGTTCACTTCGTTAGTTGGAATACCGCTGCGAGTACTGTGGATATATTGAACATGGGTGTATTTACTTGTGCTCATTTTATAAAAATTTTTCTTCCTCATAGGTTCCAAATGAATTTTCTTCCTCAGAGAGGGAAGTTTTTCTCTAACAAAAGAAAAAAATGGATACTTTCAATATTTTTCAAACTTATGTTTCTGTCATACAGAAAATCCTATTTTCAGAAAATCAGAGAGCCCACCAAAATGTCAATCGATGTGTCCTGTTACAATGAACAATGTAACTTTGTTTCTTAACTTTCTAAGTCGCTATTGATTAATCAAAAATTAATTATATTCATAATATAAAAAAAACTCTTATAAAGAAGGTAAATAATTTTGTTAACAAATTATAAACGATATCGGTAGTTTATGGTAGGTTACGAAATGTTCTTCAATTGGGAAGTCGATACGTCTCGGAGACGCGAACAAATATATCGTACACATTACTGTTGTATTCCCAATATTAACCCTCAGTTACCCCACGGGGGTCAAAATGACCCAGAGGTTTTTGGAAGCGGTGCCATTTCTGCATAGGCTAAGAGAGCGGGCCAGGACCCGGGAGATAAGAAAGTTTAGAGGCCCTAGTCCATGCTGAACCCATGATCGGACTCAGTTCGGTTGATTACGCCGAAATTGACACTGAAAGTTCGATTTGTGCCTTTTAGATCCCTGTGGGGTCACAACGTTACAAAAAGTGATCTGAAGACAAATACAAAACGTAAGTAAATTCTTTATTTAAATTTTTTTTGTGTCCAATAATAAAATAAAAGTAGGTTTTGTGTGACGCAAGAGTACACTGAGCGAAGAATTCCCCAGTGGTTCGGGTTTACACCCCAATCGTTCGGGTGGTTTCTCTTTTTTTCTGTTTTACACAAAGGATTGGTGCGTTTGCACCAACGAGTCGTGCGAGCACCCCAACCATTGGGGTGCTCACCCGAAGCAGCAGCGGCCGAACTGGTGGGGTGCGCGCCCGAATGGTTGGGGAGCTTGCACCTATGATTCGGGAGATTCGAGTCGTCGACCGCGTTGGATGTTGCGCGTTCGACGTTTGCGCATGTTCGCTAATGGCCGCAGCTGATAAACATCAGGCTCTTCCCGAATGTAACTATTTCTAGTTTATGTCAATTTTATTATTCATGTGCGAGATGTCAGTGGAATACAGTGTAAAATAGTTATCTAGTTTTTCTTTGGATAATCATTAACGAAGGTAAGAGAAATATAAAACCTTATTTTTTCTCCAGAATTATTTCTGTATATATACAGAAATAATTCTTCGTTAATGAACACTGTATTCCACTGACATCTCGCACATGAATAATAAAATTGACATAAACTAGAAATAGTGACATTCGGGAAGAGCCTGACGTTTATCAGCTGCGGCCATTAGCGAACATGCGCAAACGTCGAACGCGCAACATCCAACACGGTGGACGACTCGAATCTCCCGAATCATAGGTGCAAGCTCCCCAACCATTCGGGAGCGCACCCCACCAGTTCGGCCGCTGCTGCTTCGGGTGAGCACCCCAGTGGTTGGGGTGCTCGCACGACTCGTTAGTGCGAGCGCACCAATCCTTCGTGTGAAACAGAAAAAAGGAGAAACCACACCAACTATTGGTGTGTAAACCCGAACCACTGGGGAATTCTTCGCTCAGTGTAAACTTATTTTAAAATGTTGCGTTTTCTTCATTTTATAGAAATTTCGCCTCGGAAACATCCATTGACAGAGATTGGTTGTGAAGCAAGGCCTTTCGTGTATCATAGGTAAAAAGAATTATATATTTGTGAACAAAATTATGATAATATGATTTTTCAACTGACTTTTCAAATTTAAAAGTTAATATTTTTATTTGAAAATTTGTTTTCTTATTTTTCAGTAACGGAATTGGAGACGCGTTCTCGCACTCGAAGTGCTGCGAACATATCAAAAACATGGTACAGATGTCTGCGTTGTAATAGAGCGATGTGCCATGAACATACGAGAACACTGTGCCAATATTGCGCACACTAAAATAAGAATTGTATGTGCCAAAATTCAATAAATTAACACTTTTTTAATGCATTACCTTGATTTTTTTTTAATTTTGACTGATGTCACCTATATCAATAAAAAGTGTGACTCTTGAGCTTTCAAAATCACCATTTATAAACACTTTTATCTTTATTTAACTCAGAACTACATAATTGTGATTAAAAAAAAATATTTCATGATTTTGCAGTCACATTTTTTTTTTTAATTCTGATACAGCTTTCTCAATTTTCATTTTACAATTATTTGGTTAGCATTGCCTTTTAGAGCACAACAAAACCTTTTCAGTAAAAAAAAAATTGGCTCCAATTGACCGCTTTGTCGTTGAGATACAATGCTGAGAAAACGGGCCGGGTCTTTTTGACCCCCGTGGGGTAACAACATATACTAAAATACGTGAGATAAATGAGGGTTAAAAAAAGTTTCCCTTTTATCAAGAAGATGAACAATATATTTTTTTAATTTATAAATCAGCATCGCTGGGTCGTAAGATGTCATGGAAGGTACGTCAATAGATCATTCAACGAGTCTCGAAGACGCGAACAAAGATTTCAGATACAGTACTGTAGTATTTCTAATAAGAGACAAAGTTTTTCTCATATAACAAACTGGGGCTTCTATTAGAACCAATTTTGGTTCCTAAGGAGCTGCAACAAAAAGGAACCCCTCTTGCTGAGAAGGAACGCAAAACTATGATTAGTTCCAAAGGAACCACCATTTGGACCTCCAAAGGAACCCTGTTTCAATAGAGACAAGAACCTATTTTTCGCTTTGCCCACTTTGATATTTTCTCTAGTAATAAATAACACAACTTTTACGATAAAGACACATGTAATAGAACTATCGCAATTAGAATAGATATAATGACTTGATAAATATCATTTGCAGGTTATGTAGCAAGTTTGTAGACATAAAGGCGATAAAGGCGTATTCATATGCAAAAAATTTTGTTGTCTTGAGTCATCGGTCGATAACTGTAAATTGATCCCTAACTTACCAAACTCTACTTTGCAAGCTGTTAGTTTTTGAATGCGCCTTCATGTTGTACTGATGCAAGGTTCCTATGGAACCCTTATGCGTCTTTACAGGTTTCTCTTATAGCTCAAGTTCTGAAAAGAAACCAACTTTTATTTAAGTTACAACTGCAGTGAACCTTCTATTTTTTCTGTGCTAATATAAAAATACACCAGTTTCTTTGAAACTTCGTAAATTGGCACTGGTGAGTCAAAAAGGTTCAACAATAGGTCGATTGATGCGTCTCGATGAAGATGCGAACAAATACAATGGATATAGTATTGTTGTTTGAATATAAAGAAAGTTTTTCTTATATAAACAGAATAAAACATTTCTTTGAAACTTCATAAATCGACACTGGTGGGTCATGAAAGGTGTAGCAATACCCAGATAGCGAGCGTGCGACGCACGTTACTCGCACTGCATGCGAGGCACGCCATGCGTGCCGAAACGCAGCGCTATCGCTCGCACTTCCTGCAGGCATATGAGTCGCATATCGTGATAGGTGAATTATTGAACAAAAATAATATGAATTATTAATACCGTAAAACTACTACGAATTTCAAACATTTTCCTAATATCAAAAAGATGTAAAATATAAATGTTAATTTTAGAAACATATTTGTATTTTTATTGGACCGACAATTTATAAATTACTAAAAAGAAACAAATTTTTGCAAGTTCGATACGAGACAACTATGTGTTTGTTATTTTCATTATTTAAACAGATTATTTTTAATTTATTTTACCCTGCTCATTCTATATTTACGGATCAGGTTTTAAATAAAAGCAGTTCCAAGTTACCGCCTGATCACGGTGCAAGAAACATTCATACAACATGGTGTTCCTTTCAGTTGCGGTGGTTAGGCTAGGTCGTTCATCGATTCGTTATTGAATGTTGACAATTTGCAGTCTTCTTGTTCGTGGGCACTTAGATATATTTCATAATTTATATGAACGTACAATTCATTTCGGAGTGCAAACGGTTTTCGTTTTCAGTTTATTTCATATTTCATTTGATATTCTAATACTTATATTTTGTAATGTATCGATTGGATCATTTTGACTCGCAATGTATTTTTTTAAGTGAAAAGAGAGAAATGATTTTTGAACATTGCTATATGTTTATCCAAAAGTGTATAGCAAATAAGACAACACTTTATTTCATAATTGACAAAAATCCAGTCAGAGTTACGTGACGTCCTAAAAATATTGATTAAATAGTGACACATAACCTCAATTTCTGGTGCGGTAAACAAAACACCGCCGTAGATTGCACTTTTCAAAATGAAAATAAGTAGAAAATATACATTGAAAATACTGAAAAATTTCCCTACTATACATTCTCCCAATTATAGTAGAGAACGCGCAGTTTTCAAAATTATGAAGAGATTCAAGACAAGGTAGATAAAGAATATTTTGTTTTTTCCCATTCCTCCCGCAACAAAATTTTTGTTTCAAAATGTTTTCGCACGAAACTTTTTTTGTTCATCCTGTTATCTGCCTTTCATTCAACAATCTACATTTAAATATTGTACATATATTTACCGTCCGCAAGAACCTGCAACGTGTACTCGCACTATACCAGCACGACGTGATATCCGCACGACGTGCGACGCACCTGTCACGCATATGAAGACGCATCTGCGTCATCGCTTGCGTGCACGCCGTGCGACAAAATCCGCACGCGTGCGACGCATGTGCGTCGCACTATGCGCGCATATTGCTATCTGGGAATAGGTCGACCGAAGCATCTCGAAGACGTGGACAAATACACTACATACTCTATACAGTATTGTTTTCATTTGAATATCAAGAAAGTTTTTTTTTTCATATAAACCTAATAAAACCTTTTTTTGAAACTTCATCAATCGTAACTGGTAGGTCATAAAAGTTTCAACAATATGTCAATCGATGCGTCTCGAGGACGCGAACGAATACGCTAGATATCGTATTGTTGTATTTTGAATATCAAAAAAGTTTGTCTCATATAAACGGAATGAAACATTTTTTTTAAGCTTCATAAATCGGTTCTGGTGGTTCATAAAAAAATTAGCAATAGGTCGATCGAAGCCTCACGAGGACGTGAACAAATACACTAGATATAGTATTGTTTTCATTTGAATATCAAGGAAGTTTTTCTTAAATAAACAGAATAAAAAATTTTTTTGAAACTTCATAAATCGGTACTGATGCGTCATAAAAGGTTCACCAATAGGTCGATCGATACTCTCAAAGATACGAACAAATACACTACTATCGGCGCAAAAATTATAGGCATCTGCCTTTAAAGCTTAACAAAAGATTTTTTGTGCTTTGCAGACATCGCGCTTTACGCTCGGTTCCTCTAGATTTTTCAACTTCGTGTTCGACTTCGATGAAAAGAACAAGTTTATTTGCAAATATTATAAAATTATCAAAACCTCTACATGTGAAGTGATTGTTAAATTTGTTTTTATTTTCGACTGAAAATGAACTTTATTTACTTAAGGTTCTATCGACCTTGAGGAACACATTCTCATCCAGACACTCGCGCTTCGCGCTCGATATTTGATTTGAAAATCATTTGAACCTTGCGTTCCACGTTCGGTTCTGTGCTTCCTGTTTGTATGTTCTCCATATACAAATTACTAAATTTGTATTTGATCTCCAATTAAGAATAATGGTATAATTTAGGCGATAAATTTTATTAGTTACAATGTTATTTTAGCTTGTCCATTTTTCAAAAAAGTTAATTTTTTTCATTTTGAATATATTCTTACTACAAAAATTGATTACAAGTTTGTGAATCTTTTTTGAATGCTCAATTTTTGTTCATTTATCTGTTTTCGTACCTTGCATTGTTTTTCCAAAAATATGATATTTTTTACTGTCAATGTTATTTTCACGAATAACACAAAAACTACGCATCCTATACAAACATGATTCATAACAAATTTGTACCTCTTCTTTGGATGAATAAATTTTGTCTTTGTCATGTTTTTCGTAGTTTGTGTTATTCGTGTAAAAATTTAATTTTTCTATTTTCAATACTGTTTTTTACGAATAAAACAAAAACTACGCGTAATTTAAAAAAGTGAATAGTAACAAACAAGTGTCAGAAAGCAGCGGGGATCCTTTTTTTTTTTTTTGCTTCCGACCGCTCGTGCCTTTCTTCGACTCGTGCTTCTGAACTCTTGCCCAGACAAGAAAGAAGAAAGAAGAAAATAAAATATATCAGAATCAGAAAGAAGACGATAAATATATAGGCGAGGAGAAAAAATTATGGTTTCATTTTAGAAACAAAGCACAACATTGTAATACGCGTAACTTCGCACACATTTTCTACAAATTGGAAAGTCGGTTCAAGGCTTATTCTAATTTTTGGTGAAAACAATCTAATACTAAATTTTTGTTTCAGAATTGAGGTTTTTTGCTTAAAATGTTCCTTATTCGGATAAAATTCAATTTTTTTGTTAGAATTCCTGCTGGAAAATTGAATTTTTATGTGGAAGATTCCTCGCTTTTCTTTCAAAACTCATCTTTTTAATACGTTTTGCTTGATGATTCAACCCGTTTTCAAAGAAATTGTCTTTTGGCTTCAAAATGTAACAATATGGTTGACATTTTTTTCTCTCTTCACTGAAAAATAATTGTTAGTTGAAATATCAACTATTACATTCTTCATCGAAAATGTATCATTTTTTAGTTAAAAATGTAACTTTTTAGTTGAAAACTCATCCATTTTGTTAAAAATGTATATATTTTGTCGAAAATCTATCAAACATGCTTTCGCTATTTTTTTAAAACCATTGATTTTTATGCCTTCTTCATGTCTATTTTGCAGGTTCATTTTAAGAATGAATAACAGTATAACGCACATAAAATGTTGTGCACACTTTACCATATGACCTGTATTTTATAAAAAGAGCACAAACAATTTTGGAAACAAAGTTTTTTTGACCTCGATCGTAGCCTACAATTATTTCATCTACACGAATGAAAAAAATACGGCAATGGTCGGAGGATGCGTCAAATGTCTGGGCAAGAGTTCAGAAGCACAAGTTGAAAGGCACGAGCGGTCGGAAGCAAAAAAAAAGGATCCCCGCTGCTTTCTGACACTTGTTTTCCAACAAAAATGTCTTTCTTGGTTGAAAATTCGTGTATTTTGTTGAAAAGTCTAATGTTTTTGGTAGAAAATTAATATTCTCAGTTAAAAATTAATCTTTTTTGTGTTGAAAGTTGAACTGTTTTAATAAAATTTCATTCTTTTGGTTGAAGATTCATTTCTGGTTGAAAAAAGAACTGTCATGTCGAAAATTTCTTTCATAGTGAATTAAATATTGTTCCCAGAAAAATTTTATTTAAAAGAATTTATTCCTTTATTATTCTATTTTTTTCTGTTTCGAGGGCATTTTTTGCCTTTAAAATCTGCGATTATGAATAGGATCCAGTTAATAACAAATGTGTTTCCGATTTCTTTATGATATCTCCTTGAAACTTGCTATACTGAAATTTGCAAAAATGTATACCTTCTTTTTATTAAAAATTTATAATTTCCAGTTGGAAATTATTTAAATATGTTGGCAAGCTCACGATAACCGGTTTCAATTTACCTCTGTTACAAAGGCGGGAGAAATAAAAGACGCTAATTCACTTTTTGTTATCCAAAATTTAACTATGCTGGGTTGAATTTTGATAAAAATTTAGTTTTTTGTTAGAGATTCAACTTTTTGGTTGAAAATTGAATTACTTTATTGAAAATTCATCTTCTTTGGTAAAATTCAACTGTTTTTGATTTAAAAGAAAAATCTGTTTAGTTTAAATATCAACTATAACATTTTTCGTTGAGAATTCATTATTTTTGGTTCAAAAGTCAATTATACTTGGTTGAAATTGAAACAACGTTGTTAAAAATTATTTTTTGCTGTTGGAAGATTCATCTCTTTGGTTGAAGAATGAACTATTTTGTTGAAAATTCATTTTATATTGAATTATATATTCTACCTACAATAGTTTTATTTAAAAGAATTTATTCCTTTAAGATTCTCCTATTTTCGTGAAAAATCACCCAATTTCCCCTGTTTTGAGAGCATTTTGAGCTGTTAAGTCCATGATTATAAATAGGATCCAATTAATAGAAACTTTGATTCCGAATTTTGTATATCTCCTTGAAATTTGCTATATGCTGAAATTTTAAAAAGATGGACCTTTTTTATTTCAAAATGTATAATTTCCAGATGGAAATGATTAAAATATTACGAAAAGCACTCGGCAACCTTTTTCAATGCAAAGAAATACCTCTGTTACAAAGTTCAACCATTTGGTTGAAAATTCCTGTTTATTGATTCAAAATTAACTTTTTTGTTGAAAATTCATCTTTTTGGGTTTAAAAGTCGCCTGCTTTTTAAAACATTCGACTTTTTAGCTTGAAATTGTAACCCTTTTTGATTGCAAATTTGACTATTTGGTTGTAAAATGCATCTTTAAATATAAAAAATTAGTCTTTTTGGCTTGAAAATTCATCTTTCTTGATTGAAAATTCATCTTTTCGGACTTAGAAGTCACTCGTTTTCAAAAACTTTCGACTTTTTAGCTGAAAAATTAAATTCTTTGTTGACGACTCGCCATTCTGGGTTGAAAATTTATCTCTTTTGGTAGAAAAACGTTCTTTTTTTTGTTAAAAATATATCTATCTGGTTGTAAATTCAACGATTTAGTAGAAAATTAAACTACTTGGTTGAAAATTAACTCTTTTTTTTTTGAAAATTCAATTGTTTTATAGGAAATTAGTCTTTTTGGTTTGGAAACTCATCTCTTTTGTTAAAAGTTTAATCTTTTTTGATAAAAAATGTAACTGTTTGGTGGAAAGTTCTTGTATATTGTGGAAATTTTATCTTTTTGGTAGAAAGTTAATTTTCTTGGTTAAAAATTTATCATCGTCAAATTTAATCTTTTTTATTCAATATTCGACAATGGTTGAAAATTCATCTTTGCAGATGGAAAATTCACCTTTCTTGAATGAAAATTAACTTTTTAAATAAAAATTCATCTTTTCGGATTTAAAAGTCACCTGGTTTCTCAATCTTTCGACTTTCTAGCTTAAAATCTTAAATGTCTTGTGGAAAAATCGTCTTTTTGGGTTGAAAATTCTTCTCTTTTCGTAAAAATTCAACTATTTGGTTGAAATTTCAGCAATTTAGTAGAAATATGAGCTATTTGGCTGAAAATTAATGTTTTTGATTGAAAATTTAATTACTTCGTAAAGATATCCTCTTTTTTGGTAAAAAATGCAAGTGTTGGCAAAAAATTCTTGAATGTTTTTAACATTTTTTCTTTATAGCAACTTAATCTTGTTGGTAAAAAATTCATCTTTTTGGTTAAAAATTTAATTATTTGTTGAAAAATGCATCTTTTTGTTTAAAATCTGAACTACTTTTTTACAATTGCATTTTTTGAGATTTACCTCATTGTTTACAAATTTAAATACTTTGTTGAAAATGTAACTGGCTTTGGTTGTTTTTTATTTAATTTTTTTGTTTGAAAATTCTACTCAATTGTTGAAAATTCATCTTTGTATGTAGAACATTCAAGTATTTGATTAAAAATTCTACTCTTTGTTGAAAATTCATTTATTTAGTAGAAAATTCAATTATTTTGTTGAAAATTGATTTATTTACCTGAAAATTCAATTATTTTGTTGAAAATTCGTCTATTTGGAAAGAAAGTTCAACTATTTAGTTGTAATTCATTGTTTTCATGTAGAAAATTCAAGTATTTGATTGACGTGGCACTAGAATGTTACTAGACGTGATAGAAAAAACAGGAATATGAAAGTAGATGAGGAAGGAGAGATGACATTTATAGGTAAGGGAGAAACAGTAATAGACTACATCTTGGCGGCAGAATGAAGGAGGAATATGAAAGGGGTATGGAGGTGGGGAATGAGATAGGGTCTGAGCACTTCCCGGTAATAGCTATAGATTGAAAGGTGACGTCAGTAAGTACGACAGAGGGAGAAAGGAACACAAAAATTGAAGGTTGAAGGGGTTGATTGAGTAGATAAGGGATGACATTGGTACAAAAGAAGAAAGAGAAGGGGAAAGAGAGGCTAGTGAGACGAGGAATGCAGGGAGAGTAAAGAGAGAATGAAAGAGTGTGTAAGAAAGTGGAGGAAAGGGGAAATGGGGAAGGGGGAGTACAACAGGAGAAAAAGAAAACATGAGAGGATGTTGGGAAGGAAAAGGCACAGGGGAAAGGAAAAATACAAGCAGGAAGTAGAAAAACGATCAAAGAAGGTAGGGGTTGGGATGTGATAAATAGGGAAAGACTGGAAAGGAAGGGCGTGAATGAAGAAATAGAAATGGGTGAGTGGACGGATTATTTCAAGGGTCTGTTAGGGGACGAAAAATATAAGATCAAGGGTGAAAGGAGAAGGTTAGTCCATGGAGAAATGGAGGGAGGGAAAGAATTAACAAGGGAAGAAGTGGATGAGGCAATAGATGGACTAAAAAGAAACAAGACTATATGAGAGGGTGGCATGGAGAACAAAGTGATGGAGTATGGTGCAGAAGGGTTTAGGGAAGGGATGTGGAAGATCTGCAACAAGGTCTGGAAAGGAAAAGGGTGGCGGGAAAAGTGGATGACAGGTCTGGTGGTACCGCTTGTCAAGAAAGGGGAGGGCAAGAAGGTTTGGGAGTACAGAGGGATCACTCTTATGCAACTGGGCTATAAAATATATGCAGAAATTATAAAAAAAATGTTAGAAAGTCAGATAGAAGAAAAAGAAAGTGTTCCCTACAATAAAGACGGGATTTAGAAAAAGGATGTGGACTATAGATAACATTTACGTATTCAAGTCTTTTTTTAATATGCTGCTAGCAGACTTAGAGGGGAAGCTAAAGGAGAAAGGGAAAGGGGGAACAATTTTGGGTAATACCAAACTATACTCTCTAGCATACACGAACGACGAAGTCGTGTTAGCAGATGATGAGAAGGGGATGAACCTAATGATGCGAATTTTCGAAGAGTATGTGGAAGCAAAAGACTTGTCGGTGAACGTAAAGAAGACCAAGGTGATTCGCTACTGTACCACTGTCCTTATGTCTTTTTTGGGTAAACCCAGGATTTCCCTAGCTCTGCCCATCCTATAGAGTATAGGTGTACACCAGGATGGCTTTCGCCTGACGGCAACCCTAGGTTTGTTCCCAGCATTCCCGGTGTTTTATTTGGATCCAGCTTTTAATGGCCATTCCGACATAGCAAGACGCTATTCCCAGTACCGGTTCCGATCCTATGTATTCACTCACTGTGACGCGTTTTGCCAACTGGTCCGCCCTTTCGTTGCCCTTGATCCCTGTGTGACCAGGGACCCATATGAGAGCCACTTTGTTCCTTTCTGCAAGTTGGTTTAGTGCCTTTTTGCATTCCCAAACCAGTTCTGATGTTATGTATGGTTTCCCTATTGCAGTTAGTGTCGCTGGGCTGACCAAACAGATCGCAATCTGTCTGCCAGCAGCGTTTTCCTCTATTAGTGTTTCAGCGCAGCGAAGGACGGCCAGGACCTCCGCCCAAGTGCGATCCCCATCCTCTCCTGGAGGAGCGGGTTACCATTTTCATTGATATCACTCAGGACATTTAGGGGTTCTTCGCAGAGCATGAATCCATTTAGGGGTCAAACCCCTAAATGCCAGCGATTGTAGTCTTCGCAGCCTGTCCTACATTGTTTTAAGTTCCGCCCGTGCCCACCAGACCACGGACGCATGTAGGAGCCTGAGTTTCAGGACAGTAGAGTAGAGCCATGCAAGCATTTTAGGCCCTAGCCCCCACGTCAACCCAAAGGCTCTCCTGCACAAACAAAAAGTCATGAAGGGCAGCTTCTACCGAGCAGCCTGCCTGGAAAGGATGCTACCCTGTATGGAGCGGGGAGGCCAAGAGCACCTCATCCCTAATGTATCTCTCGAACAACTTCTCCAGCGTCTTCAGTATAAAAGACGTTGGGCTGATTGGTCGGAAATCTTTGGCAGCAGTGTAACCTTCCCTCCCAAGTTTAGGTATGAGGGCCACTCTGCCATCCTTCCATGCCGATGGCACGTGTTTAATCAGCGACCTTAGCTACCATCAGGTGATTCAGCGTTGCTTCTTCGTCTTCGGCAAACTCACCATTATCGAGCCTTATGAGCCCGAGGCGAGCTTCCGGATTTTTCGCCAAGGTCTTGTGTAGCCTCGCTGTTTCCGGAATGTTTTTCGATTCCTCGCAGAAGCCCTCCAATCTTCCTGCTTGTGCTTCCTTATATGTTTATTGTATTCACACTGGGCCGTCTTATAGATGTTCCAGTCCGAAGGCAATTTAGTTCTATTCGACCTATTGCACAACATTCTTGTCTTTTTACGGAGTCTCTCCAGGTGGGTGTTTCGCCATTCTGCTCCCTTCCTAGACTTAATTGTGGCAATTGTTCCCATATGATGTTGTCAGAACCCTTCGCAGAAAATCCGCGGCGTGCTTCAACTCATCAATGGTACCATAGCTTGTTGGGAATTCCGCAAGCCTCCCTTTGAGTTCCTATTTATATGAGTCCGAAAGTGCATTTCTTGGGTTTCTAATGTTAGAAACCACCGGGTTTCCTAGGGTTAATCGAAACACGAGGTGTTTGTGGTCCGAAAGAGACTCCTCATCGGAGACTCTCCAATCCATTATCGTGCTCCTCAGTGCACCTGAACATAGAGTCAAATCGAGAACCTCACTCCTGTTTTTAGTCTGGAATTTGGGAGTATCATCTTGATTCAGAATCTCCAGCTCTGTGTCCGCTATGTATTCAATTAGATTTCTCCCTCTGTCATTGATGTTTGTGCTTCCCCACATCGTGTGGTGAGAGTTAGCATCACAGCCGAACAGAAGAGGAATCTTCTTCTCTTGACAAAACCGAATTAGAGCCTCCACCTCTCTGGGAGGCGGAGGTCCCTCGGCATCACCGGGGAAATAAGCCGAGGCAATAAAAACGTCTAGCCTTTCTCCGCTACTGCCCCGGAGTCTCACCTTATAACGGTGAGATCTCTAGAGCAGAATGTAAGCACCAAGATCGCATCCATACCCTTGACGGCTATGCATGCCCTTGGCGTTTTTTCGCGTGGCCCCTTATATATGGAGCCACATCCTGTGAAGCCACAAATCAATTCCCTGCATAAACAGGGTTCTTGGATTAGGGCGAGCCCTGTTTGCACCACAGACATGCGTCTGGCTAGAACCACCGAGGCGCCTTTGCGTGTTGCAAATTAATCTGCGTAATGGAGATTCCAGTCTCAGCCATTAAGAAGCTAGTTCGGGGCATCTCCGGACGCTTCTGGAACCCCTGCGGATCCCAGGTGGGTCACCCGGAAGGTAAACATGCTTGCCCCGAGATAGGGTCGATAATCTAGAGCCGCAAGGGCTCTAATTGAGGATTTGGGAAGACCGACGACTAGAATCCAGCCTCTCCCCTTCGGCCTGGATCCCTGCCTGCCGGAAAAAATCTTCCACGAATCAGTCCGCAGGGACGGGTTCTGAAAGCTCAGGCCCCCCAGAAAGGTCGCCGGATTGTCGGGGTTGCCGGGAATCAGTACGGTCGCTCTGCGGTACCTTTGCAGACACTCCGTCCTCTTGACTTCCAAGCTCAGACCTTCTTTAAGCCTGAACGTTGGGGTTTTTCCACTATCCAGTCTCGCGACCAGATGTCAACAGCCTCCACAACGATGACCCCCGACCTAATAAAGATGTCGTTGAATCGGGGGGCGCATCCCTTGCGAGGTAACGCGTCAATCCCTTTTGAGATTTCATCCCTGAACCTGTCCAAATCCTCGAGAGTTAGGCAGTTATCAGGATAACCCGACGCAACGACAACTTTCACCAGGGCGTTGTTGGTCATCTGCGCGAAAGTAAGACCCTGTGTTACCAGAGCGTTTTGCCGTTTTAACTCCCAGTTTGGGGGAGTGTCTCTGAAGCCCTTCTTCCTCTTGCGTATCGAATAAGCCTGAGGGGTTGCTCCGGGTAAAGTGTCCGCAGCCATTGCCCCCTGTGCGGAGCCTTGGCTGCTGATTCAGAGACGCACATTGCGGGCTCTCTTCCTTTGTGCTCCAGAACGGTTCTTCTTCCTGACGGAGAGTTCCGTCAGTTGCACTCCGACGGCTTCGACAAGATTGTCTCCACCATCATCACTATTACGCTCCGCCTCTGGTGGGTTGCCCCCTACGGAGCCTCCCGCTTTTGGCGGTGGGTTAGATGAGGGACCCGCAACAGATCCCTCATCGTTTATGTTTGGTTTTTTGTGATTTTTGATGTGTAAACATCTTAGACCTCGATATGGGTAGTCGCGCCTGATTCGAATGAAACCACGACTGCATAGTGTAATGCTACATGTAACGCAGGCTTGTCACGCACACGTTGTGTCTTATGGCACAGACCGGAGGCTCGCTTTTCTTCACCCACAGACAGGAGCCCTTCAGTCTCTCTTTGCCCATCTCTCTCTCTCTCTCTCCTTTTCCATCTCTCTCTCCTTTTCCATCTCTCTCTCTCCTTTTCCATCTCTCTCTCTCTCTCCTTCTCCACCCCTTCTCTCTCACGCATTTTGAATTCATATTAAATTCTGTAGAGTTCAATTTAGTGTACGATAAAATATACCGGAAAAGAAAATTGAAATCCGGCATACTTTGCCGGACTAGAATACTTGATCTTATATTATCTTAAAATCGTGGAAAATTATTGTTTTCTGGATATAAGTGATAGAATTTAATTATCTTCTTCAGGAAATATAATTAGCCTAATTCTAAATGTAGATGCGTAATATAAATGCACACGATGTATTCTTTCAGAGAACTCATATCGGTCCGCACCGGTATTTTATAAACAAAGCTTGACTAAGCAGGCAAAGGAGAAAATGCGTTTTAGGAAAGGGGCCGTATGTAAATTACGTAACGGATAATCG
>CAKNXH010059998.1:90610-106232 GCA_932178445.1 Andricus quercusramuli | reverse complement strand
GGTTAACCAATCAACTAAAGATCCTCCTGGGAGCAACTGCCCTCGATGAAAATGGCACTGGCTCCAAGCAGAACCGCGGTCAATTTCCCTTCAAGTGTCTCAGCATTTTGATCACATGCAGGGATGCTTTTCAGGCTATTACTCAGTGAAACCTTGGCACCTCCAAGAGCGACGATGATCGTGACGATTAGCTATATAACAGGTTAAAATCCCTGCCGAATGCTCCGAGGTAGATAGAGTCAATCGTCTAAAACAAGAAGTGCCAAATTTGTTGAAACTATACGATTTTCAGACAGTAGTCTCCATTGCACACTCAAGGCCTGACATCGTTCTTCAGGATTTTGTGAAACGAATTATATTGCCAAGGCATTATATGCCAAGGCAGATTTGAGAAAAGAAACGAGCGTCGAGATACGATAAGAGTCTCGATAAGAGTCTAGGTCCGTGGCGTGGACGGCTTATGTAAGTAAAAGAAAATGTTATCGCAGCAGGGTTATCCCCGAAATCCGCAGTAAAGACTTCTGGTCTGTGAGCCGGTCTCTTACTTTTATATCCACAGTCCGTAACCTTAACGGAAAATCGAAGCTGCTTACCATAAAGACCTCCTTAAGCCGCGAATCCCACGCGTCTCTACATCCAACCTCGTCCATGAATTGAAAAGCTCCGTCGTTGCTTTCAAGCTCCTGCCCGGACCCAGCAAGTCGTGTGACACATTTCCACGATATCTCGCGCGAGCAAGTTCTTTGTTAAACTATCATTCACATTAGTACCTTCCTATAGTTCCGTATATATTCAGTTGAAGTTTTCTATAACAAAAGTTTTTCACATAGGTACATTACCGTGGGAAATTATCCACACGGCTAGCGTGAGCGATACTAAAAATTACTGATGACTTTCAATCATGATAACTTAGTCGAATATAAAGCTAGACATTTTTTTTCTCAACAGTTAGAAACCTTATAAAATTCTACGTCGACTGACCCCAAGTAGAGACAGTTTTGACTTTTAAATAGATACATTATGTGAGAAGTAAAAAAAATCAAGGATTTCTTGAATTTTTTGCCTTCACATCACATCACCAAATCTTTGAAATCTTATCTTTAATTTGACATAATAAGACTATGAAAATCTTCATGGGTTTCCGAGAAATAACTAAAAATGTCAATCATGAAATGGTACTCACGATATGTGGGGTTTAAAGTAACCTTTAGTGACATTTTATGAAAATCGATCATATATTCAGGGGTCATGCACGTAATACGTCACACATTTTTTTTTGTCTATATCGTTGTCAACGGCGATACCACGCTGAAAACACCAGTTCCCGTTAGATCACTGAAGTTAAGCAGTGTTGGGCGCGGTTAGTACTTGGATGGGTGACCGTTCGGGGAATACTGCGTGTTGTTGACCCGTCGTGGGTGTGGTGGACCCACACTGGTAGTATTTATCCACGTAGATACACTACCCGAATCGGGTAGTGAGGCAATGAACTTTCGAGTTCGAAATGCTAATCAATTTTTTTTTTTTATATCGTTGTTTGCCTTTTGGTTTCAAGGCAATTTCATTCTTGTCTTAATTTATACATAGGAAAAACTACAGCAGAGAATTTTCGTGTACAGTATTAATTGGAAGCATGTTTTATTTTTCATAATAATTTATTTGGCTCAATTGCATCTCTCATATTTTAATCGGCAGCTACATTAGATTGGAACAGAAAAAGAAAATCACAAGAAATGTTTTTCAGAAATAATGATGGACTTTTCATCAGGAAAAAAGTGATTTTTCTCGAAATACGTTCGCGGTCGATTGAGAGTTCCCCGGAACTCACACTATTCTTGAAGGTGCAAGAAGTTTGACTAAAATGGATCTAAAATCGGGTTCCATAATAAGTTTCTACATCTTCCATAGGTTCAAAATCTGAAAGAATGAAAATCCCAGCTGATCCTTTTCGCGAGATATCGACATTTTAATATTTGAAATCTTATACTCACAATAAAAATAATTCCATTCATTGACCTTTATGAATTTCGCGCTAAATTTTCGGTCCATTTTGCCCTATTTTGCTAGTATTTTCGTAAAATATAATTTTTTCTATGTCAGTGTTTCTGAAAAATTGTTTTTATTTTGAAAAACTATTTAATGAATGAATAAAATGATAATAATTATTATTCATTATATGCCAACGCTGAAAAAACCAGTTCTCGTTAGATCACTGAAGTTAAGCAGTGTTGGGCGCCGTTAGTACTTGGATGGGTGACCGTTCGAGAATACTGCGTGCTGATGGCTCGTCGTGGGTGTGGTGAGCCTACACTTGTAGTTATTTACTACAAGAAACTATCCACCTAGAAACACCTGGTTACTATCTGGATACGAGTATAGTCCCAAATTCACTTTAGGTTCCAGTATCATCCCCAACTCAAACTCAAAAATGATCATTTTGACCTCAACTTAGAAAAACGCGAATATCTTCTAAACTAGAACCAGCCATGATGACACTTTTCATGCGGACGCCCACATATTTTGAAGTATACAACTTTTATTTTTGTAGGAAATTAAACATATCCATGATGAAAAAAAAATAATATGTTCACGCCTTCAATTCCATCATCTTAGAATTACTCGTTGACTCGTTCCGTACGTGGACAAAGAATTCTAGAGAATTCAGTGGATGTACCCTGCGCCATGCTATAAGAGATGAAAAATCAATATTTTACTCAAAAAAAGAAGAATTTTTCGACAATACTCATAAACTTCAAAAAAATTCCAAAACTTACATTAACGCTCAAAACGAGTTTGCACTGAAGTTAAATTTATCGTGGGTCGTTTCAGACCCAGCGCGAACTTCATCTGCTTACTGCGAAGGCGAGGCTGTCGCTGGGGAAACGCGATTCAGCAAAAAGGGTCCTCTAGTCCAGAGGTTTTTTTAGGGTGGGGATAGGTATTATTGGGATACACGGATTCTGAGTAATGAGAGAAAAGGAAAAATTCCTTGGGTCTGAAACGACCCACGATAACCGAATCGGGTTAATCACAGCAGGAAGAATAATCCTGTATCAAATCTGATGAAAACTTGAATAATCATGTCCGTTCTTTGCATGCCTCCTGGCCCACAGGCCTTCGAGACTGCGGTGATCGCCGACTATAACACTCGAAGCGCTCGAGTACATTTTATTGTCTTGTATTAAATATAAGATTTTAAAAATTTCAAGCTGTGGATTTGAAATTTTTGCTACAAATTACCTGGGTCAGGCCACAAGTTTTGATCAAGGTAAACAATTTGAGAAATTCTTGGATTAAAAAAAGCCTTATAGATGTAACCCCTTTGAATAAGTAAAAAAAATATCAACTCGGGGTCCGTCGGCGCCGAGGTTTATAAGCTTTCTAGCTGTTTTTAAAAAGAATTCTTAGCTATATTTCCGACCCAACTATCGCGATTCACAGTCATCAATGATTTTTATTACCGTTCGCACTAGATGTCTAGATAATTAATCAATTAACAAATCTTATTATTTAATTAATCTAACACTGTTAGAAATATTCTGAAAATTCTGACACATTTAAGGTATTAATTACCTGAAATTTACGAAATTAGGTTGCTGAAAACGAAATTCAGTAACTTTTATAGCAAATTTACTGAATTTTTATCGAACTTCAGAAACGGTATCTGAAAATTACAAATAGTTTCTTAAAATTCCGAAACGGTAACGGAAACATAAGGTATCGTAACTGAAAGAAGTACGCAGTTGCATGCGCTCTTGTTGCTTCTCGAACGCGTTCATTGCGAGACAAAACATGATGGTTCAGTGGTAATCGTCGGCTATAAAGTGCAAAATGAAGTGGGATGATTACATATTTAAAAGGATTCGATCCAGGTTTCAATTGGATGGTGAGTCCGCTATTTACGTAAAATGACGCCCTCCTTGGTAGATAGGTTGAGTCTGTAGTTTTTAATCGTTCTATATCTCATTGCTCGCATTTATTGATTTACAACGTAGATCAAGGAACATATATTTTTAATTAATTAAAATTTGAAATTGATTTTAATATAAATTTGCAGTGTCTATTTCTCTTGAAAATATAAGGTATAGTAAGACTATATGCGAGCGAAGTTTGTTTACAAATAACTACGTATATATATATATGGGTCATCCCATGTCAGATTTACAATCAAAATTTTGATTCACTTGAAATTTTTTTTCCTCATTCTAGAAAGGAAAAAAAATGACACGTATTTTTTTTGTTCAATATGATATGTAAATTTTCTAAGTTATTGATTTTTTTATTTTTTAAGTGCAAAAAAGGTTTTTTTCAATACTGCTTCTAATATTCAACGAAGAGTATAGAATACATAAATAAAATATGCCATGGGACCTACTATTAAGTTCATGCTTTGACGAAAAATCAGAAACGGTATTTAGTACTTTCTATGCAACAATTAAGTAAACAAATGGAATTATCTCAAAAGGGACATGCTTGAATTGAATCATTTCTTGTGTAATTTGTTCGTTAAGTACACAGAACTATGTGTCAAAATTTGGGAGTGGACCGTTTAATACTTTTCGAGAAAATAATTTTTTTGTGTGACCGGCCGCTTGGAGCGTGCAATGGGAAGCATAGAGTCAAGCGCACTCAAACATTTGTAGGTGAGTCTACCATATTTCGATGAGGATTTTATGCAGTTTCCACAAATAAAAGTCGATAAATACTAAAAAGTCTTTTGACAACAATGTACTTTTACATCCAATACTTCCAAATAAATGAAAATTGAATTGTTGTCAGTCTTGCGGGTTTTTTTTTACTTTTTTCGAGAATTTCTTTTTTTCAAATATGCAGCTGAAAAGCTGACGGTTTGAAAATTTGCAAAACGAGAATAAGCTCTGATTTGCAGTTGACGATTCGTAACTGGTTCAACACAGTGTATTTTTTGCGTACCTGGTATCGTTTTACACTCATCGAAACGTTTTTTCAAAAAATTAGCTGCTTCGTTGTAAGATTCTTCAGTTCTGTAGGCAACAGAGATATTTGATAATGGAGAATCGCGATGAGCCCATTCGTAGAGTTGCAATGGTGTCGTTATTTGATCATAACAGACCTTTGAAGACTAGCTTTTCGTGCTTGTCTTTTCAAGGCTCCTCCCGCGCCGTCACAGGGACCCTTACCATGAGCTGTGGCTTGAAAATGCCATATCGCAGTTCGATCAAAGCCTTCCTTATATTCGTAACCAGTTACGAATCGTCAACTGCAAACCAGAGCTTATTCTCGCTGTCCAAATTTTCAAACCGTCAGCTTTTCAGCTGCATATTTGAAAAAAAGAAATTCTCGAAAAAAGTAAAAAAAAAACCCGCAAAACTGACAATTCAATTTTCATTTATTTGGAAGTATTGGATGTAAAAGTACATTGTTAATAAATTGCATGACTGCTTTCGAATTAAACAGTGTTTCTTTCTCAAAAGACTTTTTAGTATTTATCGACTTTTATTTGTGGAAACTGCATAAAATCCTCATCGAAATATGGTAGACTCACCTACATATGTTTGAGTGCGCTTGACTCTATGCTTCCCGTTGCACGCTCCAAGCGGGCGGTCACACAAAAAATTGTTTTCTCGAAAAGTATTAAACGGTCCACTCCCAAATTTTGACACATAGTTCTTTGTACTTAATGAACAAATTACACAAAAAATGATTCAATTCAAACATGTCCCTTTTGAGATAATTCCATTTGTTTACTTAATTGTTGCATAGAAAGTACTAAATACCGTTTCTGATTTTTCGTCAAAGCATGAACTTAATAGTAGATCCCATGGCATATTTTATTCATGTATTCTATACTCTTCGTTGAATATTAGAAGCAGTATTGAAAAAAACCTTTTTTGCACTTAAAAAATAAAAAAAATCAATAACTTAGAAAATTTACATATCATATTTAACAAAAAAAATACGTGTCATTTTTTTCCCTTTCTAGAATGAGGAAAAAAAATTTCAAGTGAATCAAAATTTTGATTGTAAATCTGACATGGAATGACCCATATGTTATATGTATAATAAACTCAATGAATCAAATTGAAAAAAAAAACTTCTCATCATAAAAGATGGTATTTTATCATATATTTGATGAAACGAGTATTAGGGTGGGTCGAAAAAAACAAATTCTAGAAATCGAATTCTGAATTATGACAGAAAGCAGTGTATTGAGACCTTAAGAAAAGTATAAATTATTTGCTGTCGGTTGATTAAGGCCTTCTGAGTGCGCGTTATGAAAATGAGTTTGGAAAAATTATTATTTCCAAAGATTTGTTATTATTGTGTGATTCAAATTTTGTATGTTCTTCGGGGTCTTCCTTGTCTCCAAAAATTCTGAAAGTTCTTCGATGAACGTTCTCTAGGAGAAAATTTAGGTTGACTAGACCTCTATTTTCAAAAAGCGTGTTGAAAATCTACAGAAAGTATGGGAGAATTATTATTTAACATATTTAAGGCTTTCCTACCCATACAAATGAACTGGGAAAAACTTTGACATGATTCCAAATTATTAAATGTAAGTTTTTTTTCTTCAAATTATCTACATATCACTGTTCGTAAATCTAACCTTGCTGTAGGATATACGATTACTCTGATTCACAGATTAAAAATTAATTCATGGAATCCTATTGTTCCAATTTTCGATAGTCTTATATCCAGCGTTTTAATGTATCGTGCACATATTTGAAGTCTCAAGTATTTATGTTTTGTAGGAAAAGTTCAAACTACTTTTTATAAGAGAATCCTGCATGTTCCACAAAATACTGCTGGATATGCTATTAGATTAGAAATAGGTGCTTCCCGTCTTGCAGTTCGAGTTTTTGGGTCAATTCTCAATTGGATAGAGAAAGTTCTAAATATATCCGACGATCGATATCCTATGAAATGTTATTTAAGATTAAGAGAGAACTGGATAGGCTAAAAGATGATTTTTCAACCCTAGGGAAATACAACTGGACCCGCCAGGTTAGAAGTTTATTCAAAAATATTGGTTTAGAGGACGACTGGGATTACCTTTCTCTTGCCTCTCTTCAAAATAATAAATGGACATGGATAGGAGCTTATGATAAATTATTATATCTAGAAGATTTACAGAGAGCCCACACGTCCTCTGCTCTAATACTTTATCCTCAATTAACCTTGCGAGAAGGACCTCAGAAATATCTAACTCTGTCAAGAACACCACTCGGTTTCATCAGAATTATAGCGCAATTAAGGTTGATAAATAAGTTCATACCTAGACTTACAATCAAGAATAAAACCTGCAGTTTGAACGTTGATGGTTATTGTATCTATTTTAATGAGAATAGTCCTAATACAGAACCAGTGTATCATCTTTTAGTAGAATGTCAATTTTTTAATACCATGAGATTTTCATATATGACCGAAAGTAGGAATTTGTGTGAAATAAGGAATGTTTGGCGGAATATTCTAGATAACCCTGATAAAAGTTCGCTCAAGAAAATGATTATGTTTGTTAGTAAGTTCCACGATTGAGCATTATAATTAATTATATAGAAAAATTTTTTGTTTATTTGCTTTCGTTGTAAGCCTGGTTTCAATCCTCTGCGGTATCGTTTACTAGCAGCCTCTAATTTTAGTTTTTTTTTGTTTTTATTTATTATAATACCAGTTAGTTTTAGAACGGAACGAAGGCACACCTCAGTTTTACGACCTCCTTCTTAAGCCTTATTGATGGAATTCGGTTTTGAAGGTCCAACTTGAATCCCGGCCTCATCTATGAGGTTCATGATATAACGCTTTATCGCCGATTTCTTTTCAATTTCAAGAGCTACTGTGCGCGCGGATGGCCTACTATATTCGGACTGAACGGCGTAATAGGGGTCGTTGAGGCATTTCTCGAAGCCCTGATTGTAGGTTTGCACACTATCAGTACTCTGCCTACCAGAGTTTAACTTTGTGCGACAAAACTCTATAGATGTACCGGAACTCAAATTCACCTGTTATGCCTGATATAGAACTTCATAATAACGTAATCGTGCGCGATTCACAGTTTTAATCAAATCCCGCGTACCATCGCCACCCCGCCCATTAAGGGTTTCTACGGTGTGAATGATTTCCTTTGCGGGCACGAGAAGATCACCTCTTTATTGTGTGATCTCTAATCTCCGGGGATGGTTCACCGAGCTAGGTAAAAGATCTGAAATCCGTACGCGCTGTTTAGTATGGGAACCCTGTACGGTCCGACCTGGAATACTTGATTTCGGCGACCCACATTCCTCAGGGGTACGCCTTGCGTGAAGTTTGGAAGCTGTAAATCCTAACCTACTGGACTGCGAGGACTCACATTTCTTGAGGGCACTTCCTGTGTGGCACGTTGAGCCTGTGCCACCTGATCTACGGGATGAGAGAGACCTGTGTTCTTTCGTTTACTTTCATACAACTTATATAAAAAACTTTCTGAGTTAGTCAGAATATCCCTCGCTAGCCTCGTCGTCGTCTTTCGTTATGAGTCGGTCCTCTTTTCTAGCTATACTTTTCATTTCCTCGACATGTTTGAAATTATCTTTATTTAATAGGTGTATGCTTATCTATAGGGATTTTTGATCTATCTCAATTGATTAAAGCCTCTTGAGGACTTTATGGAGGATTGTTGATGATAATTGGAAATCGTCTTGGGAATTGCTTTGGGAACTTTTTTCGGAATTCTCAGTCGCTGACATTTTCGATACTGTTCTTTATCGATTTTTATCATATAGAATTTCTCTTGTTGATTATTTACTAGAACTATTCTCGCAGTAATACCTGAACGCAAATATATTTCTAGGAATTATAAAATTAGGCCGCCTAAGAAAGAATTTATACAAAATCAAAAAAGGTTAACAAAACTTACTCATCCTTTTCTTTTGACAAATGTAGCTGCTGAATTGTTGTCTAAAACTGTATCTTTGTTGCTCCCAGCGACAGAAGTTGAGGCTTTGAGGGGGTGCAAAGCGCTGACTCGTAGGCAGGCGTTATGGCCTTTCCTAGGACTGTCACTCACGGAATCACTGTCAAGCTTACTTAATTCTGCCTGTGTATGTGTTTTTCGGTGATTTCGAGAGAAAATATCACGTTTAATTAATGATCACTCATTACTTCACTGACAATGAATAGAAGATTCCACTAGTCCTTTCAAAGATAGCCGACTTTGATCGTAATCGTCTCGGACCATCCTTTCAGGATCGCCAAAATGTGACGGGTCTAATTAGCTAGAAAACCCTCTTTAATAGTTTATGGCGATATCCGTGGATATCAGAACTTTATTTATTGAGTTTCACAGTTATATATATCCGTAGGCAAATACACAATAAGCGTCAAGCTAGTCCTGCGGAGAAGTGAAAAGTAACATGTCGCAAAGACAGGTCAGCTTAAGGACCCAACTATTTGGGCCTGCAGTAGGAGTGACTTTTATTCATTATATATTCTTTAAATATGTCGCAATCCAATCATTTTTTTAAAGTTGGTTATTCAAACTAATATAGTACTTGTAAAGCTATAAAAATAGCCAAATCGTGGAAATAATAAAATAATTGATTAAAAAAATGTTTTTTAAAACTTAAACGAGTTTGAATTGTTTAATCAATGCTCACTAAAGAAGCAGACGAACAGGTTATAAACAATTTTTTAATTAGTGGACAAATGCGCCAAGTAAAAAACATTTCTTTTCATACGTCTTAATAAAATGATAATTTGAATGACAAATATATTTTTAGTTTTTATTCTGCTTACATGCAGTAAAAAGCAGTACACAAAAAAATTCTCTAGAATAACTTTCCCCATACAACAAATTGTGCAAAAAGCCGAACACCATACATGGACCATACGAATGCGCAGTCTTTGCGTTCCATGCGATATATAGCACGCAACAAGGGGGTCCAAAAATTTAGCTTTCGATTTTTGTTGATCGATCGCCCCCCGCCCCCCTAATTTGTTCGTTTTCCGGAAAACAAAATTCCGTAATTTTTTCAAACATTAACCCGTGCTTTTGCAATTATCATCCTCTTTTATCGTGCACGGAAATGCCCCAAAAAGTGCAGAATAGTAGTTTATATCGCATACTGTAGAAGAAAAAATGGAGAATGGTTAACGTGTAATGATTCAACAGAATATAGTATCTTTTGCAAACCAACAGAATAAATTGAACCACACGCAGTAATTTACATAAAGGATGAAGATTAATATCATTCATTTCTTACTGTGTACTTCAAATATAGAGAAGAAAGTACATTCACTTAATATCTGATAACAAAATGAAAGATGCTACAAAAGACAATAAGTTAACAATAAGTATAGTAAGACTGCTGAGCAATAATAAGACTATTAGACTTTGTATTAATTTTCACCTCTGATAATGGAATATGAGGTATAACCGAAAAGTACAATGGTAACAATAATTTAAAATAATTACTTTGAAGATTCTTGAGTCATAAATGAGTGAAATATGACGAAAACTGTGATTCACATAAGAATAAAGTAAATGGCTAATATTTTCACCAAAAAGTACAAAGGAATAATAAAGTCAATATATGGAATATAGAACAGCGACCAAGCAACGACGCTATCGAGTCGATAGCGTCGTTGCTTGGTCGCTGTTCCCACCTGTTTTATTTTTTCTTGTCTTAATAAGGTTGCTGTGTGAGCACCATAACGTTGGTAAATTCTTTGCATGCTTTTCGATTTTGATTTAATAATAATAAGAATGAAAAAGAAGAAATATAAAAAAGAGAAGGAAGGGGATTTGGTTGGTTGCGTTCTCATTTTTCTTTCCTCTTTTTATTTTTGTCCAAAGCAACAAATTTTTTTATTTTGTTTCTTAGGAATTGCAATAGGAGCATTTGATTGTGGTTGTCCAAATTTTACCGTTAAATTCTTGTTTTATTTTCAGAAATTCTACACGGAAAAAATAAGTTGTCGAAACTTCACTTGACTAGTCAACCATTCTAAGATAGGCCACTTTTTTTTAGAATCTCGTATAATTTTGGTTAAAGAACCGCAGACTTCATCGAAAAAGTGGAAAAAGTCATCGAATTATTGGAAGACAATCTAGGAACATCAGTTTTTGAATTTTTATTCAGCAGATTTTGACAAAGTTCAAGGCAAACATTCAATTGTTCATAAAAAGTCCTCCAGATTCCAAACGATTTGGAATACAATAACTCTAGCACAGAAACGAATAACTGATTTATAAGTTGTCGAAGAATTCGTTGACTGTCTTCTACATATCTATATATTCACAATGTACAGTCGCATTGGATGCTCAGGTGAAGTGGTATATGTATCAGTCTGAATGGAGCCGCGGTCACCGGCAATGAACAAATTAGCGCGGATTTAAATTTGACTTTTCACTGACATTTGTGCAAAATATTCAATGTGTTAAGTTAGCCGTGGGGTCTAGTGGTTAGGGATAAGTTGCGTTCGATAGGTGTTAGGTAGTTCGAATCCCGCCGCAAAATTTCTTTCGATTTTTCATAGGTTCATGTGTATCTGTAAAAATAAATATAACTTAAGCGTGAGTCTATGTGAATAACAATATAGTAAATATAACCGTGAAACATATATTTTTTTAACTTGGCTATACTGTTTTCTAAAAACTCGTTAGGAGTCATCGAAAGTTTCATTGACTGGCTTCGAAGCATTAGTGTATCAGTGTTTCAAGAACTCTATTCCTCTGGTCTTCACATTTTCATTGAAATTATTTTGTACTTTCGAAAACTCTTTCTACTGTTTAAACATTTATCAATCAAGGTTTGTAAGACGATTCTTCCAATTTATGACATACGTCTAACCCTATCCTAGAGTGGTTGACTCAGTCATTCAAAATTTCAACAACTAATTTTTTCCGTGTATATATTGAATGAAATAATATATCACTGAAATTTGCACAGCTTATTATTAACGAAAATACAATTTTTGTTAAAATTACTCCAATCAATTCTCTGGTATTTACTCATCATGACAATAATATAGTATAAGCTTTCAAATGGTAATATCTCATTACAACCTCAATTAATTATTCCAATTAAATAATTTATATATAATATTCGTAAAAAATGCAGCTTCCCACTAAACGCTCGGTTCCCGGATATTCTTTCATTCATTACTTTTAGTTAATATTAGGTAACACCAAGGTAGCCAACCGTCCCGCATTCGCCGGAACGGTCCCGCATTAGTACCCTCTGTCCTGCTCTGAAATTTGTCCCGCAAAGTGTCCCTGAAAATTGGGGGAGCTTTTTATACAATCTATGCTTTTTTGGTAAAAAATGAATATTCACTACACAGGCATAAGTAGCATAAAGTTTTTCGTACTATGACCAAGGTAGCCAACTATATAGAATATCTAGTGTTTCTGTTTATTTCAAAAACCTTCCCCTAAAAAAAAAAAAGTTCTTCAGTGGTAAGGTCCGACCATCCCGCATTTTAAGCCTAGATAGTTGGCAACCTCGGCTAACACCAACCGAAGATTGTTCTCAATATTCTAATCAAAAGATTACGTTTCATCCACCCACGTACTCTGAATTGTACAAAAAAATTCGGGAAAAATTTTAACTTTTCTTGGAATCCTTGTTTTCTGTATTTTTTGCTTATTACTTGAAACTGATCTCAGGCAACAGATGAACAAAAAGATTTATCGCTATATCCTTGTTGGAAGACTGCGTTTTATCCAAACACGCTCTTTAACATATACGAAAAAGTGGATAAAGCGTAGTCTTCTTATAATGATATTGAGATCAATCTTTTTTTGGTGTTGTCTGATATCGAATGAAAGTAGTTAATGAAAAAATGCGAGAATCGAGCGTTTAGTGGAAGGTTAGACTTTTGTCCAAATTTCAAATATATCTCATTTCATCAAAATGATGAATATTACGTTATAAGAAGCGATTACAATCTAAAATCATTAATCACTTTATTTTTACGATAATTCATTGTTGGGTGATAAATGAGGTTAAAATAAGACGTCAATTGTAATTCACATAACACGTTTAAGTATAGATGAATGATATTGCAATGCAATACCAAATATATTTGGCTGAAAATCTGCATAGAAACTGAATTTAATTTTTATTTCAAACAAATTATTTGTATTTTTACTATTTAATTTTTTGCTTTTATATCAGATCATTTCATATAAGCCAAGAGGGAACTTTTTGAAATTTAGCGCTTTACGCGCGCTACGATTTTTTAATATTTATCAAAATTACTGTCGTATTTACATACTTCTATATAGTAGACATTAGAAATTTAATTGGAAATTATAAAACTTACAGAAGAACAAAGAATACGCAAACACTGATACAGGGTGACGCGGTAGGGCTTGCATACAGGGCGAACTTGAATGCTTCCCAATTTTTCCAAAGCAGGGGAGAAGCCATTACGCAGGAGCATTTTTAAATTTCGCGGTTTTAATGTTGCGTTCGGATCGGCCTAGCGATTAACTCCTTGCATCTTCGGATCAAGTTCATCATAGTTTTCATGGTCGCGTTCTGAACTTCAAATGAATACCAGTTTCGAAAAATATAGGTTATGTTGAATAGTAATTACAAATAATAAAAGTGTTTAGGTAATAATGAAGTGAGACATGTGGACTGAGCGAAGAGTGAATTGTTTCTAACTCTTATTTTCAGCATGAAAAGGTATGTTATGAATAGACAGGATATGTTTTGAACACAGTAAACAAAATATCACGTGCGAAAACTCAAGATTTATATAAATTACCTTTAGTTACAGCGATTAGGGCAACAAGGTAGGTCTGAACATATTATTATTATACCATTAAGCCATTTCCCTTTCGGGGTAGGCGTGTCTTGCTCGGTTGGAAAATAGTGAACAGGTGTATAGGTATAGAGTGGGTTGGTATATGGGCATAAGGTATATAGGTATATAGGTATATAGGCGTTAGGTATAGGTGTTTTAGATTGATCTGCAATTCTCGTGTCATTTATTTAAATGACACGATCATTCCGCAACACTGCTCCAACCCAGGTTGCTGATCAATCTCTCTAGCGATCACCTCAAGTGAGGAGCCTCTCAAAATTGTTATGTATGGTTCCCCACTTGGGCCCATTAGTATCCAAAGTCTTTCTTTCAGGCGCCATTCACACTATTGTCACTCTGTTTACAAACTATTTGTCGCCACACATTTCTGTCCTGGCATACTACTCTAGGTTCCTTCACGTCCATGCATTTTTTCATGCAAGCTCTTGTGTTCCTATGGCTTCTTACGTCTCTTCGGATTAATGTCTCATTTACAGATTCTAACCATTCTTTCGGCGGTCTACCTCTGGGCATTCTACCATTTACTTTTCCTTTATACACTTGCTTCGTCAGTCGTTCATCTTTCATTCTTTCAAGATGTCCGAACCACCTTAGCTGATTTCTTTCCCATATGTCAACTAGTGTCTCTTCTGTACCACATTCTTTGAGGATTGTCACTTATTAATAATAAGTAAGTAGTATTAATAAGTAATAACTTATTACTTATTAATGATTGTAATAAGTAACACGTTATTTCTCAGTGTAATAATTGATTTCCATTGTTTTTTTCATATATCGACCTTAAAAGAGATACCCATCAGGAAATACAGATGAAATTGGTTCATTTCAGCTGGTGCATGTCACTCAACTTTATCTAGAAATTGGCGTTTCACCAACCCCTAAAATGACTTTCGAGACTCGTCGATGATAGTCACGTATCAGGATGATATCTAAAAGCAATGTTACTTGTGACAATTTCTAAATTTCTTAGAAATTTTAGTTATATTAAAAAATAGTTATCTCTGGACCTTATCTCAGAATTGGGTATTAGGAACCACTGAAATGAATTTTGAGTCTTGTTGATGATAGGGGCGTATCAGAAACAAATCTACAAGCGATATCTCGAGCCAGCATTTTTATTACAAATTTTTTAGAAAATTTATCATTTTTAAAAATAGCTTTCTCTGGACCATATCTCTGAATTCGGATTTGATCAGTCCTTAAAATAAATTCTGAGACTTGTTGATAATATGGGTGTATCAGAAAGATATCTCGAAGCGACATGACTTGCCTGGATTTAAATTAATAAAGTTTTTAGTAACTTTGTTATTTTAGAAAATATTTCTCTGGACCTCATCTCAAAATGAAGTTTGATCAAACACTAAAATGAATTTAAATACTCGTTGGTGATAGAGTTGTATCAGAAAGAAATCAGACCTGCGTGATTATTTTCATTACCAAAATTGTCTGGCTTTTTACTTTGGGAATTTTTGGAATGTTTTTGTTGAAACAACTAGAATTAGATTCTAAGCTTTTTTTTTTAAATATTATTGTTGGATTAAAAACTTAACCTGGAGTTTTTTAGTGGTGACCTGCGTGATAATAATTTATGTGAAATATTTTCTGGCTTTAATATTCGGAGAATTTTTGGAATGTTTTCGTTAAAACCATTAAAGTTGGATTCTGAGGGTTGTTGAATACTATTATTGGATTGAAAAATTAACATGGAGTTTTCTGAAGGTGACCTGAGTATTTACTTTCATTAAAAAAATGTCTGACTTTTTTACTTGCAGACCTTTGGGATATTTTCCTTAAAACAACTAGAGGTGGATTCTAAGTGTTGTTGAAC